>JARHVA010001680.1:0-180000 GCA_037957365.1 Torreya grandis | reverse complement strand
ATATATATATGTATATATATATATATATATACATATATATATATATATATACATATACACACACACACACACACACACACACACACACACACACACACACACACACACACACACACACATGTATGTATGTATGTATTCATATATGAGTTTAGTGAAGATGATTTATTTTCTATGTTGACTAATCTATGTGATTTATCATACTTATCTAAATAGTTATATACTTATGTGTTTTGTTAACAATCTTTATGACTATTAATTTTATGAGATAATATTTAAGGGATTATGCTCATACCAATCTCCATAGACTCTCTACCTTGTTTAGTCTATTTTGATCCAAATTAAAATTTGTTTTATAGAGGCAACCTTTAGTTGGACCTAAAGAATACTCCCAAATCATTGGTATCTTCACTTGACTCAAGATAATTTATTTTATATATTTCCTTCCTTTTGTTTTTTCCTTTGTTTAACCCTCTATTAAAATTAGGAACCAATATTACTGACACCCTGAGTAACTAAAGTGATATATAACTCTAAAAATTGAGATATTGTTAAGTAATAGCTTTGAACACTTTATGGTAACAAATGTATACTCTTAAATATATTCTAGGCAAGATATGTAATAAAGACAAATAATTTCAACTTGTGCCTTGAGTTGTGTCAACAAACCTAAAATAAAAATGTGAAATCCCCTTTATTTTTGTCTATTATGTGTTTCAAGAAAATAAACAAACATTAACTAGAAATAGAAATAGGTTACATCTAAACACTAAATTATATGCAATATTTTCCATCCTTAAGTAATAATTCAATATGTAATAACTTGAGTCCTCTCCTATACATCACTACATCTAAGTCTGACTTTGGCATATGGTTATTACGTCACTAAGAATGTTTAGGATATGTAGATTTGGTAGAGGGAGATTAAAAAACCCAATCATATAGCCTAATCCACCCTCATATCCTAATACTAATCCTACTAAACCAATGGATTGGCTATCTAGATATACCACTAGTGTTGTTAGAGATGTCCATGACCTAAAAAAACCCAAAAATATATTTATCCTACTTCACACCTAATAGGGCTGCATTTATGATAAAAACATATCCTCTTACAAGAATACCCTAAGGTTTATTAATATTAAACATGAATATGTGGCCTAAAATCTCTTCCCATTTACCCTGCAAGATGATACTTATGATTACTAATTAAATTCTCCTAAGGATTTTATCACTAGTTGGGATCATTTTAGCAACACTTTCTTATCTCAATTCAGACAAGTTATAGAACATAGTGTACTATAAAATCAATTCACTAGTATGAGAAGAGAACATAATAAACCCATTAGGTCATTTAATTCTAGGTTTCAAAATATGTATAGTCAAAAAATTATATACAGACTAGATGCCCAGATGGTTATGGAAATGTACCAAAACACTTTAGATCCCAATATAATTACACTCTTGTGAAGAGATGCCCTCATAGTGGACTTACCAATACCATATGTATAAGTTATTAAGGTACATAGGTATTTAGATCTAAAGGATCATATGCTTTTATCTATTTCAAACATAGTTCTAAATCTAACAAATTTAAATCCAATCCCTAATAAAAATCAAAACATCCCAATGCTAAATTTGATGATGGTGATGAATCAACTACCCCTAATAAAAAATACACCCAACTAACATTTAGGAATTATTTTCCTAAATAATGGTGAGGTTTTAACCCAATGTCATATCAAAGTGCAAATCCACATCATTAATAATTTCTAGAAGGTTCCCAAGCTCTACTAAGAATGAGTTAGATGTTATTCACCACATGCTACAAAATCTTAATAATGACTTCTTGGGCCTTCAAAGGGAAGTTGGGAATGATGGTTTATAAATATATATAAATAAATCATATTATTAAATATAAAATAATCTATTTAACTAGTCCAAAAATTAGGCTAAACTTTTGCCTAAAAAGTTACATAGAATCAACATATATGAGTTAGCCTTGACTAACTAGTGTAGAGGACACAACACTAACCAACATGAAGAGATTAATTGCACTTAGTTTTTAAATTCATTTGACATATTACAAAATGAAATGGAAGGATATTAGGTATTTCAAAATTAATTGAATGGAACCAGATTATTTGATCCCCCAAGCACATCAATATCTCCAAGCATTGCAATGGTGCTAAAACCCCTCAAATTTCCCATCTAGGGGGATAATGAACCCAAGGAATCCATAAATGATGTTTTTGGTTTTCAAAAGTTTTATAAAAACAAATATGCATTGATAATTTTAAAAAAAAAAACACCCCCTCATAATGTCCACTACACTAAACAATGGTGTTACTCCTTTAGATCCTAAGGTCAATAATGATCCCCTACCCCCTAAAGGTGGAAACCAAAGGCCTTGTATATAATTTTAGTTTATCCATAGTAAAAAGGGATATAAAATATTTAGGAAAATAATAAAATCAAATCAAATATCATGCTTCATGAGTTATCTCAGTTCATAGAACAACATGATATAATTTTGAAAGCGCTTATAAAAAAGTTAGTCTAGCCTAAGAAAAATACTTAACATGCTAACATAGATATACATTAGAATACTATTGAGGTCCCCTCTTTATTAATTAGAGTTAAAATTATTTATAAATAATATGCATGAATTTTTGGTCAATCCAATATCCTCATATAATGTCACACCTATTATAATTTATAATAAACTAGGACTAACTCCTATCAAGTCTGACAAGATAGTCATCCAACTAGACAAAGCTGAGGTCAAGGTGGTAAGAGAGATATTGAATATCCATATGTATATAGAATATAAAATTTGATTCCATCAATTTATAAACATCCAAAAAAATAAAATCCATGAGGCATATGGGATGTTACTAAGTAGAGATTGGTCTAAAACCTTAAGTAAATAAATGGTTATAGAATTTTGGTTGCCTTTAAGAGGCATAACTAATAAGATATAGATTGATAGATAACTTCAGATGAAAAAAATTATAATTAAATATAATTAATTAAATGAGAAATTTAACATAGTATCATCTCACATTATATTTACACTCTCTCCATAGGCCTAATAGAGGAAAAAATAACACAAATTATGAATAGTTGGCATGTATTTCCTCTATTTTGATGAGAAACACTCTAAAAAAGGTTCATAAGATGGCATTTAATTGGTCAAACCATAATGGAAGTGATACTTTTCCCCTATATATTAAATTTCATGTGTACCAATAATCTCATTGAATATGACGCACTGATCTTAGTCCTACAATTTTACATACAACACAAGCTCAAAGAGTTGTAAGTATTTGGATATTCTAAACTAATGATAAACAAAGTTAGGAGTAGGTTTTAATGTAATCTATCCTATCTAAATAAATAGAATCATCGTACATGGAATATAAGTGAAATGTTAAACTCTTTCAATGTTATCCCCATTTGTAGTGAAGGTAACTAGAATATAGATTCCCTGATAGCTTTTACTATGAACTTGGTTCACTTAGATGATTTAGAGTTTAAAAAATTATCTAAGGAGATAGTACCTTGCCCTTCAGTCCTAGACAATGTCAAAAAAACTTCAAGTTTTCAATGGTGATCACCATATATTATATTCCATAAATAACTATAGGTTATTCAATGCCCAAATCATGTACAAGAGAGATAGAGAGATGATATTTTGGATAGTGACTATGATGATGGTATTATTAATTTAAAAGAGAATCATATCAAAAAAGGAATGATTTATATCCAAAAGATCTTTTATTTGAATAATTCAAGTGGAGTTATTTATAGACCACCCTTTGTAAACCAATGATCCAACACCATCAACCTTAGATTAGTTGATGAATATAAAAATGTTAATATTGGTCCTGATTATACTAGAGCCAAATTACAAGAGCTCAAATGACTACTTCTATGATAAAAATACGTGATCACCTAATGACCCAAAGGTCTTACATGCAAGTGTGATAACACAAACCATCCCACTTGGAGAAGGCCATAAACCCTTTATATAGAGGTAATGAATCATGAATCCTATTTGATATCCTCTTATACACTAGCAAGTTCACAAATTACTCTTGTCTAGAATTATTTTCCTAGTTTGTCATTCTACTAGGGTAGCCAACCTGGTGCATGTTCACCATAAAAATGGATAAACAATACTTTGTATCAACTTTATAAACCAAATTGAATACTTAAACAAGGAAAATTACCTTTTTCCCTCCCTATATGAAGTAATTCAAATGGTTATTGGCTCTTAAATGATGTCCTTATTAGATGGGTTTTCAAGAGATAATCAAGTCTTGTTGAACCAATAATATAGAGTCAAGATTAATTTCACCACAAAGTGGGGGACACTTTCCTAAAAAATAATGATGTTCAGCCTCATCACTAAAAGATCCATTTTTTAAAAGGAATAAATTTCATGTTTCAAGGTTTGATCATCAAATGCATAATAATCTATATGGATGACCTAATTATTTTCTCAAAGTTTAGGTTTGATCACATTCATCACCTAAAGAAAGTGTTTTAAAAATGAAAAATGTATGGAATCTCCTTAAAGCCTAAGAA
Source organism: Torreya grandis (assembly GCA_037957365.1). Classification (NCBI taxonomy): domain Eukaryota; kingdom Viridiplantae; phylum Streptophyta; class Pinopsida; order Cupressales; family Taxaceae; genus Torreya; species Torreya grandis. Next base: position 175,410 of record JARHVA010001680.1, on the reverse strand, counting down.
AATATTATTTGGGGTCATATAAGGTAAGATTCTTGGACACATTATTACAAATAAGGTATCTCTATTGATCCTAAAGGAGCTAATGCAATTTATAAGATGCCTCTTTTTAATAGAAAAAAGGAAATGAAATCTTTCTTTGGAAAGATTAAATTTGTGCATAAATTAATTTCTAATTTTTTGAGATCATTAAAAATTTTAATGATATGTTAAAATATGAAGCAATGGTTTAATAGACACCCATAGCCAAGGCAACCTTCCAAAAGATCAAGAAAACCATCATGTAGGAGTCGGTCCTAATCAACACAAAATACATGAAGGATTTATATTTGTAATCATTTTATTCTAAGCACATTATAGCTATCATGCTCAAGTATACTATTGAATAATAAGTGTATCCTAGAGAATTCATGTGAATGAATCTAAAAGATGCAAATTTGGAGTACTTCATTTTAGACAAGAATGCTTATGATTTGGTGAAAGTTGTGAAGAAATTATGGCACTATATTATTTGAAACAAAATGTATACCATTATCCTTAACTCAGCCATAAATCTTATACTAGGAGAGAATGAGATTGGTGAACATAAATTAAAATGGGTGACCAAGCTAGAAGAGTATGACCTAGATATAAAGCCTTCCAAAATGGTAAGAGGAAAAGGACTCACTTAATTAATGATATAAGTTGATTCTAGAATCATTATTTTCAAACTAGATCAAATAGGGATGATAAACCAATATTGGTATGATCTAATCATTCACCACCTAATTTATGGGAAATATCCTCTAGAATTGAGTAGAAAACAAAGAAGAGATCTCTGGTTGAAAGTATCCCATTACATGTTGAATAAAGGAGTGTTGTATCATAATAATTATGAAGGAACACATTTAAAATGTTTTTCAAAATAAGAGGTTGAATATGTTTTAATATTCACTCTTTTGGATGGTAGGTCTCATCTCATTTATATATCTCTTTATAATATTATTTGGAGGTCATAATTTTTAATTTAAAGCTCAAGAAATTATAGAAATTTAAAAGTGTTCATGATTGATTTGTTACCTTTGTGGAAACTTGCCCCATTATTAGGTTTAAGTGGTGAATGTTAATGATTTTCAGACTATGATATACATCTAAACTATTATATATATATATATATATATATATATATATATATATATATATATATATTAGGGGTTTATTGAAGATGATATATTTTTGATATTGATTAATCTATGTGATTTATCATACTTGTCTAAATAGTTATATACATATGTGTTTTGTTAAAAATATTTATGACTTGATTTTAGGAGATAATATTGAAGGGATTATACTCATAAAAATTTCCATATAATATTTTCCTTTTTTAGTCGAGTTTGTGCCCAAGTAAAAATTTCTAAATAGATAGAACCTTCAGTTAGACCCATAGAATACTCCTAAAACATTAGTTTCTTCACTTGACTCGATAAAATTTATTTTTTTACCTTTCCTTACTTCCTTTTGTTATTTCTTTTGTTTGACCCTCCATTATAATTAGGAACCAATATTGCTCACATCCGAAGTAGCTAAAATGATACATAAATTTAAAATTTGAGATAGTGTTAAGTAATTGATTTAAAATATCTATGGTAACAATGTCATACTCTCAGATATATTCTTGGTAGGCTATGTAATAAAACCAAATGATTTCAACTTGTCCCCTAAGCTGTGTCAACAAACCTAAAACAATAGTGTGAAATCCCTTTTATTTTTGTCTACTTTATGTTAAATAGAACATAAACACACACCAACCAGGAAAAAATAAAGATAGAAAGAGGGCACCTATAAAACACTAAATCATATGCAAGATTTTTCATCCTTAAATAATAATTTAATAAAGAACAACTTGGATCCTCCCCCTTGAATTAATAGATCTAATTATGACTTTGGCCTATTATTATTGTTTCAATTAATTTCACTCATTTCTTAGTTTTAGAAGTAAAGTAATGAAAGTAGTAATGGGGTGTGTAGAAGAATACCTGGTAAAGTGTGCACATGAATCTAGATGAAGGTAGGATCTCCTCTTTGGATAGGGAGGAATAACTTATAAATAAGACAAACACTAGAAAGAGAATTTGTTAGATGGATGATTGAGTGGATTGCCTAGCATGAGCTAGATATAAGAATAATAATGCTTGTTAGGAGGCCATCAATCTACTATTATGACAATTAAGCTAAAAATGATAATAAGAAATGATATTTTCATTCAATAATAAAGTAAATATATGAAAGAAAGAAAAAATATAAATTGCTCATGAAGATAAAATGATAAAATTTTATGATAAGAGGGTAGAGGTCAGGTCCAAAAAATAAAAAAGGCCCTGTGGTTAGGGGAAAACATAGAAAGAAAGATTTTATTTGGGGTAAAGGGGTAAAAATAGCTTGTTAAAAATGTGTGCCATAATAACCATTGGTAGTTAGGTGAATCATCTATGGTTGGGTCTAATGGTTGATAATTGGTGACCATCAATGATTGGGTTTGATCATCAGTAGTTGGGTGACTGTTGATAGTTGGGTCTAGCCATTGTTAGTTGGGTGACCATTGGTGGTTACCTATGTCAATCTAGGAATGATTAGAATAGAAAGCGCCAATTGAGAAATTGGGTAAGTAGTGGTTTGGTTATGAGGTTGGAAGGTGTTAATAAGGTGTTGGTAACATTGATAAGGTAGAGAGATTAGAAATATGATATATTAAAGAAAATAATCATAAGATACCTGAAACTTGGTGAAGTAATTCTAAAGTAATTTGGCCAAAGTGACTATATTTTAGGCCTTATAATGTGATTCTGATACAGCTTCAGGTCATTAATGATATTGCTCACTGAAAGGATGATAGATACATGTAAGAGAGCTTGAATGCAAAATACATGATTATGGATCCTTTTTCACTTCCTTCTCTTCTCCTTTTATAAGTAAAAGTTCCTAAGTGAAATAGAAGAAGTTACTAATTTTATAGGGGATAAATTTGTCTATTCTTGTAGCTTTTAAAATCTTGTTTTAAAGGTAATTTTCCATCTAGTGAGTTGTTGATCTCATATTGAATTGGCCATGCTTTAATGTTTTAAATCAAGTTAGGTCTTCACTATTGGTGTTTAGGCCAACCGTCAACAATTAGGTTAACTATTGGTAGTTGAAGGAACATAAGAAAATTAGTGAAAGATGGGTGAATTAGGTTGGGTTTTGATAGGGTCAAGTTGTAAAAATAATCTAATATACTAGGTAGTCTACTAGATAAGGGTTCCAAAAGTGGTGTGACATTGAAAGCTATCATGTGTAGTTTTTAGGTGTCTACATTTTGCCTCTTTTTGTTGTGTAGAATTGTGACAATCTATAGAATAAAAATGGTTTGTTGTCAAGCTCTAGGTCTTGTTATCCTGAGTATGGAAGGAGGTTTTCCTCCTCAAACTAGGAGATGATTGAGGTGAAAGATAAATGGGTTAGGATTTGATAAGTGAGAGATGGGTATTCATAAGGTGGGTGACATAAAAGGGTTAGGCATTGGAGACATGAACCCATGTACTAAATATAAATAAAAGTGATCGTCAAGATCACATAAAGACTAAAGTTACCAATGTTGGTCAAAAATATGTTCAGGTTTTAGAAAGATGAGATAGGGTAATCAATCTATAGTGTTGTTGGTCATAGTTGATCAGGTTAGGCATATCAAACCATCTAGATAGGATCGATGTTGGTTATAAGTATCCAAGCTAAGAAGTGCTCCCATAAAAAACATAATTGGTTGGGTTGTGTATGAGGTGGTGTAAAGGGTAAAAGGTCAACATGGCAAGATTGATCATTGCAATTAGAAATACCATGTTAAATCATCATAAAACATGTGAAGGGATTAGGTCAAAAATAACCAATATTAAGGTGGACATGGCATAGGAGTAGGTGGGTGTGGGTTTGAATGGGTAGGGGTGACTGAGTTGACTCTATCTACACTAGGCAAGTGGACACTGCCTACATAATTCCCTAGACAAGATATCTAATAAGAACTTATTCCCAAATGTATTTCTACTTTAGGTTTAGAGTGTTGATGAGAAGGTTGTATTAGAAAAGTAAATAAAATAGTAGGGGACATTAACCATTTATGGTTAAGGTTACCACTAGGGTTGACCATCAATGGTCACCATAACTATTGATGGTCAGGGGAAACCCTAAAAAGCTAGAAAGGTAAAAAGCAAAATGGGGATGCAGTTTCACTATTTTGAATTTTGGAAAGTTATGCTCTAGGTGTTTTGTGTGATTTATCATGCAGTGTCAAGATTTTTGAGGTGGAGGTGGTTGAGTGGGTGATTGATTTTTTTAGGCATGAGGGAGAGTAAACTAGATGTATGGTGGATGAGGACATATCTAGGTGATAGGATGAGGGTTTTGACCATCCCAATGATCATGAAAAGAGGTAGGGGTTGTTTTAAATTTTATAGAATAGTTTTAACTAAAGATATGGGAAGTTAGAGAGGAGATTATGGGTAAGGTGATAGAGGTTTTTTTTGTTTTTTTGAAGAAAAGAACATTCCCAAGACATGGTGCTCTAATTTGAGGTAGGGGTAAAACTGGGAAGGGAAATGAAAGTGGAAAGTTAGGGTTGGCTAAAAAGAGGGAGTAGAATAGTGTTATGTGGTTAAATTTTATGGTTTACATAGTTTGTCTTAATGATTTAGGGAAGGAGATAGAAGGGTTTCACCACTGGTGGTCACACATAGTGACTGTCAATAGTTCAACCTAATCATCGATAGTCGACCTTGGGGGAACAAAGGGTCTAGGGATTTGTGATAGTTGTAGGAACCATCACCAATCATGAAATGATAGGAAAATGTGTAGGACTAAGTTTGGGTGAAATGTTTAGAAAGGTTTTTAAATGATTATAAATTAGAAGAGAGGTGTTAGAAATATTGTAGTGATGTGCTAGGTATAGATGCCTAAAGGTGATTATTTAGGGTTGAATTTGAAAATAAGCATAAGTTAAGTTTATAGAAGTGGATGGAAAGGTGAATGAGTGTAGATTAGGGGGAAGGTGTTGGTGAAGGTTGGGTAAGAAGGGGTAAAGAATTTAGGTTCTTGGTAATGATATATTAGGGTGAAAGGTAAAATGAAACAATTATGGGGAGTATTAAAGATAAGAAATGCTAATGTTAATGAAATAATGTTACAAGCCCATGAGACTATTTAGATGAGGGATCAGGTCCCAAAAATATTCATAGAGGTGTGATATGGGATTATAGATGTTGAGTGTGGTTATATAGAGGAGGTTGGCCTTAAGGCTATGAGACATTACTAACATCTTCCATGAGATGTGACTATGATTATTGTTCTTATTTATAGGTGGGACCTGATGAAGAACACATTCATGCTACCTACCAAAGAGATGATGATTCTATTAGAGGATGTGATGTAGATCACACAACTACCCATCCAAAGGGAGCCCATATATCACATAAATAGTGATAATAGAGACTATTATATGGAACAAATCAAGAGCTTGCCACATGACATATAAGGGGGTTTAGGATCAGACCACTATACCAAAGAGATCTAGAGGATAGATGCTTACTGATGATGATGATGATGATGATGATGATGATGGTAGTGACCTATTTTTAATTACCATACTTGATCCATATCCAATTTCCATACTTTTTACTAGGGTTATTGGTGGAGATGCTACTTGGGATGACTGTATTTGGATGGGCCTCAATATTACTAGTCTAAATCTATATGGATATTTAGAATTTTTAGGCATACAATGGCACATGATTAATGTAAAATTTGTGCTTCATTTTTGGGCATTCAATCACATACGTGTATTGAGGCCATTAGTGATACCATAACAAGGATTTACTCAAGTGGCATTTCTAATGGGATTTATGCGATGGAGGAGAGTAGATTATTTGATAGGTGTTGGAGGAGGGACTAGAGATATTGAGTGGTTTAGGGATGCATTGGAGGTTTTGGTGGTGGGGGATGTTATATAGAGGCCTTATGTGGGTTAGCCCATATAGGTAGAATACAATTTCTAAACTTTATCACTCCAAATATGGTGATGGATATATGGGATATAAGATCAAGAGTTGAAGTTAATCCCCTTTGACTGAATGTGACATTAGTTTGGACTAGTACATGGGATTCCCCCTAATTTTCTATGATACATGAGAGAGGATGTAGAGTTTCCACTCCTAGATCCATAGCCACAAGATATCATATTAGATGATGATGAGCTATCGATTATGGTGGATATTTATGATGTAAGGGTTTTGGATGGTTATATAACATTGTTCTAGGCTATGTATATAGTTATATGTTTTAGATGGGGTGATGGGGACCAATAACCCATGGATGTGGATCTAGCATAGGTATAGGGTATAGGAAAATATGGATAGGTAGCAGTAGCACTTGTAGTGGCTTAGGCCTAGGTGACTAGATTATAGGGATATATTACTATGTTATAGGTGTAAATAGTGACCTTAAAGGGATAGGTTACTAATTTGACTGGTGAGCAAGATCAATAACAGGTCTCTCTAAGGTTAGTGATTCAAGAGAGAGACTCAATGAGATAAAGTTTAGGAGTGGATACGATAGTAGTAGGAAGACCACCTAACATAGTTTTGAAGACATGGTACTTAGCCATCATCGAGGATCTTAGATATTACAAGGTGATGGTACTAGCCTAACTACTAAATGTGATGCATTATAGTGATTACAAAGACAACTTAGTAGGGGGTACATTGATAGATACTTTGAGTTATTGGGAATTGATAGTGGGATAGGCTAGGACATCAGGGGGGTACCACCAAATGGTAGTGCATGTCTAGGTCCAGATAGTTTAAGTGGAAATGATGTAGGTGGTAGTGGTATTAGTGTCTTAGGGGCTTGATTGATGAGATTTGATGATGTATATATATGATTTGATTTTTAATACCATCCTACATGCTGATGATTCAAGATGTATATGAGAGAGAGAGAGAGACTGATATGTATTTCCTTATTGATGTATATGATGATGATTTTTGATTATGTTGATTATATTATCATGTTCATGATTTTTCATGGTTTGTATTGATGAATTATGATTATTATGTGATGATGTTCATAAAAAATGTTGTGTGCTAATTATTATTGTTGATTTCATAGTGTATATATTTGATTATGTATATGATGATGATTATTCATGTATATGATGATGTGTTTGATGAAGATATTTGTGGTTTTTGATAGATATTATTTGATGATGTTGATAGGTAGAATAATGTTTTAATTGTGATCGTGATTATGTTTGATGATAATTTTATGATTTTATAATGGTATGTTATGATTGGGTTTATATTGATTGTGTATGACATATGTGGTGGTTTGCATGTTTGTTGTTATTGTAGATGTTTTAGTTAGATAATGGATGGTTGATTGATAGAATGTTGTTAAAAACACAATATTTTATTTAGACATGTATTTATTTAGTTTATCTCATACAAGATTAAAAATTATTAATGATGTTTAGATAGGTTTAGATAGGTGTTGATGATCTTTTATGAGATATGAGGAGAATGTACAAAGATAGTGTGTAGATAGATAATGTGATAATATTGTTCATAGACTAGATGGTCATGATACTAATGATGTGGTGGTTCCTAATGTTTTGGATATGGTTTAGATTTTCCTTATTCTTATGATGGGAGGATAATTGAAACACATTAAGTATAGATAACAAACTAAATGTGAGGATGAAAGAAAATCATGAGGCATATGATCACATGAACTAATGGAGAGAAGGAAATAAAAAAGCTTGTTATTCTTAAATGGCAAGGATCTAAAAAAAACCATAGTGGGATTTACTTAGTGAATGAAATCATGTTGAATTCTTCACAAGAGCATGATTTGATTGAGAAAGAAGGTATCTTGATCATTGCATATCAAGTAAGCTCATAATCATTTGATTTTAGATAAGGATGAAAGGAAGGGGATAGGTAATAGTTTGGGTTTTAAATAATATAGGCATAACCTGATGTGGGTCAACTTTCCCCTTCTATAGATGACCAAAAATAACTTAACAGATAAATCCATGCCTTATTAGGATTGGTAGACTGATCAATGTAAGAAGTTTACAAATGCTTTACATAGGAGTAGAGTGCAACTTACATTTATTTTGATATAGTTTTGTTTAGTTATTTTTGCTTATTTTAACAAGTTACTAAAGTTGATTGATGTGGGAAGATTTAAATGATTATGTTTTATCCATCCTTTAAGGGAGTGGTCTAAAATTTGATTTTTATAGCTACCTTCAAGGGAACAGTTTATTTTTAAGGATTTTTTTAATTTTTGGGTAGTTATCCTTCAAGGGAGCAATTTGTAATGAAAATGATATTTGAATAGGCATTTAGACATGGAAGAGTATTTTTAGGCTCAAAGGTCTACCTTTAGGGACATAAGACTTTAGCATAAAAGGTTACTGATAGATGGAGAGAGTGTTTTAAGAAACAACTAATCATGGGATTTCATCTATTGAAAGATACAAGTATTCATGAGAACCATGCTATCAATAGATTCATGGTACCTATAGTTTGGATTAAGTTATAACTATGTTAGATAATTCACATGGTTATATATCGTAATCAATTGTTCCTAAAGGGGTGAAGGATGTGAAAGGTAGGGAAAACCTCATGAACCAAGGGATGAGCTTAAGTTAGATATAGAAAGGAGTTTGATCCCTATTTCAATAATATAAAGGATGCAAATACGAAGCATTGAGAGGATGAATTTCTAGTTTACCCTCAAGAGAGGATAAATGATAAGCTCTTATTCCATACTTATGGATTATGATGTAGGTTCTATTCCAATTGAAAGAAAATTTGACCTTTTTTCTTTTCTCTATATTGGTTACATGTTGGTTTTCTTTGAGGATGAGGTCTCTATTGTTGAAATCCTACTCTTTCAAATGTTTTTTATATGTGCACTTAATTCGGTCTTGATAGACATGAATATGATTAAGTGTAGAAAGGTGATGCTCATTAATAAGTTTAAGACATGTAATGTGTTCTTTATGAGAGCCATTTTCAAAAAGGATCTCATGTAATGATATGAAAAGAGATAAAATTTGGACTTCAAGGGGCAAAACTATGTTATCTTTGAAAATGAGAGAGAATAGTATATCACCTATAGAGGTTTATATGGTAGTGCGATAGGCCCATAGAACAAATAGGATTTGAAGGTGCCAGTCCCATCCTAAAGCACTTACTACCTTAGTGAGAATTTTGATGAGGGTTTTATTTGAAGCCTTTACCTATCCATTACCTTATGGATGATAGGTGATGAGAATATTAAGTTGATGCCAAAATCATCACAAACTTTTTAAAATTTATTTTTTAAAGGACTTACCATTATTGGTGATGATTTTATGGGGAACACCAAAGTGGTATATGATGTGGTGGGTGATGAAGTAAATGATATTTTCTACTTTGGTGGATATAAGGGGGATGGCCTCCACCCATTTGGTGAAATATTTGGTAGCAGTGATAATATATTGATGTCATTAGGAAGAATAGGGGTTGATCTCCCCAATAAGTTCAAAGCCCCTTTACAAAAAAGGTTAATAGTCTTTTGATACTTAAAGTCCATGGGGAGGTGCATGATGTAGGTTAGCATGCTGCTAACACTTGACACACTTCTTTACATAGTCACAAAAATCCTTATCAAGGTTGGGCCTATAATAACCAAGTTGAAGGATACGCTTGGAAATAGCTAGGCCAGTAAAGTTTTCACCATAGATTCCATCATGAACTTCATTGATGTCATGAAAAGCCTCATGTCTAATAAGACAATGGATAAGGATGCCATAAAAGCCTCATTTGTAAAGGTTTCATTATATAATGGTTTAAAGAGAGTTACTTTAAATAAAGTCTCTTTGACCATTCTTTGAAAGCTTAGGAGGAAAAACACCAAGGTTAAGGTAACTAAAAGTTTGATCATACCAAATGTTAGAAAAAGATGTTTCCACATTACAAATGATGGGGAGGTCTGAAATGATATATGAAGGTGTGAAATGGTGGTAAATAGTTTATATTTATTAGGTTGGGATGGAATTTGGGAAGGGAGAGATGCCATAGTGTCCACAAATTTGTTGGTGGATCGAGGAACTGGTTAGATGGTGTAGTGATCAAATGATGCCAAGAGTACATATACAAGTCATTTTTACATAAATAGTACATCAATTTTACACTAATAAGATCTATTTACATGGTTGATGACAAGTTGGGAGTCTCCATAGATACTAATCATTTTGATCACCAAAGCTATGGTGGTTTGGAGACCTATAACTAGGGCTTCATATTTGGCTATGTTATTGGTATATTTGAAGTCAAGTTTAAAGGAAAGAGAAAGAGGTTCTCCATTAAGGTGAATGAGGATTAATATGTCACACCCACCATATTGGCACTTGGATCCATCAAAGAACATGGCCATTTGATCGGTAGGTTCTTCTTGGGAAAGAGTTGTATTGGATTTGTCAGGAAAGGTAAGAGGTATCAGTTGACTATTGGATAGAGAAGCTTTAGCTAATTGGTTAGTGATGACTTATATTTTAATAGAATTTTTTTGTAATAACTCAAGATCAAACTCAAATAAAAGCATGAGCCACTTATCCATATGTTGGTTTTGATGTGGCTTGGAGTGCATATACTAGAGTGGGTTAGTGTTAGTGATGACATAGGTTTTGTGATTAAGATGATAATGGTAGAGTTTAGAGGCCATGAAGACTAAAGTGAGGCAAAGTTTTTTAGTATGGGTATATCAGATTTCATATTTGATAAGTGTGTGTCTAATTTAATAGATGGATTGCTTCTTTTTTTGTTTATCTCTATGAACTAACATTGCCCCTAAGGAGTGGTTGGTGATGGATATGTAGAGGTAGAAGGGCTGATCATCTTTAGAAGGGGTGAGGATAGGTGGAGAGATAAGGTACTAATTTATTGATTTAAAGGATTGTTGACATTATTTGGTCCATTTAAAGGAAGTATCTTTCCTTAGGAAATGGTGGAAAGGTTAACATTGATCTAATAATTGAGAAATAAAATGGTGAATAGATTGAAGTTTACCCTAGAGGCTACAAAGTTATTTTAGGTTGGTAGGAGGAGGCATTTCCAAAATGGATATGACCTTGGAAGGATCTATTTCTATTTCTAAAATGGAAATGATAAATCCAATAAGTTTTCCTAATAAGACCCTAAAGATACACTTCTTAGGACTAAGCTAGACATTGTAATGGATTAATTATTCAAATATGATTGCAAGAACAACTAGATGGTCCTTGTGGCATTTTTATTTCCCAAGGAGATCATCCACATAATCCTCTATGATTTTATGGATGAGGTCATGAAATATATAGGTCATGGCCTAATGGTATGTGGCTCTGTAATTCTTTAATACAAAGGGCATGACCTTATAGCAAAAAGTTCCCCATAGGGTGATAAAGGAATTTTTATGCTGATCTTTAAGGGTAATCAAGATCTAATTATATCCTGAGAAACTATCCATGAGAGATAACATTTCATGATCAGCTATAAGATCAAAAATTTGGTCAATGTTGGGTAGAGGAAAGTCATATTTAAGGTAGGAGAGATTGAGGTCTCAAAATTTGAGCAAAGGTGAAGTCCACCTATGGGTTTGGTGATGGGAACAATGTTAGAGACCCATTATGGATAGTCAATGGGTTGAATGAAGTTGATAAATAAGATGCATTGGAGTTATTCTTTGTTGAGAAGAGCTATGAAATGATGCATCTTGTAAAGCTTTGGACAAATCAGTTGGACCTTAGGATGAGTGACACTATTATGGAGAGATATAGAAGGATCAATTTCAGGAATGGCCTAATAGGACCAAGCAAATGCTATACTAGGGTCATAAAGGAAAGAAGGGTAATCTTATTGATCCATGAAATTTAAAGATTGGCCAATTTTGATGATGTGAGGGTTCTCTTGAGTTCCCAAATTTACATCATTGGTTGATTCATTTAGCATTGTTTGATTCTTAAGAGAGAGAGAGAAATATGGATAGAGGAATCCCCTACACCTAGGTAGGTGAGAATGGAGTCATCATCTTAATGTTGGATGGTGTTGATGGTGGTGAAATCACATTCAATCATTTTTAGATGAATGAGAGGAAGGTATTTAGTTTGGCCATAATTTAAATAGTTTAGGGGACCTAATATAATAGTGTTGATAGACAAACATTAGAGGGATGATGTTATAATAATCAAATTTTGGGGAAGATAAATCTGGGGATGGAAGATCTTCTTTGATGGTGGCAATGGGTTTTGGTGAGGTGTGTTTTTATGATGGGTTAAACCCAAGGCCAACATACTCATAAGGTTTTTGGGTTTTGATTATGGGTAACTCATGAATACCTTACTCATAAAGACTAAAACCAAAGCCCTTCCAAGAACATCTATGAAGGTATGTTTTGGCAAAGGCTAGTTTGTTTAGATAACAGAAGTTAATAGTGAATTGTTTGATGTATGGGATAGTGGTGGGATCAAGAAGTGGATGATTGAGTGCCCCATAGACAATTTTTTTTTCTTTTATTTTAGGGAGTTTAAAAGGGACAATGGCTCTAATTTGGGGATCATAAGAAGGGTCATTTTGAAGATTCCCATAATCTTATGGACTAGGGAAAACATCAAAAGTTAGAAGGAAATATTCCTCCAGTGAGAGTCATTGAAACATTGATTGTAGGGGGTCTTCCACCAAAATTTGTGATGAAGGGATATATGAGCTAGTGGATACTTCATCATTATAGTGGGGATAAATTTTATTGATGATGTATGATAAGGTGGTTTGGTTATAATCTAGTTTTGAGGTGGATGAAGGAGGAATGAGAACATCATTAGGCTGATATGTCTTATTATAGGTGGTAAAGGGACTAGGATTAATTTTGATTGTAATACCTTGTCCCTCATTCTTAAATTTGATACATTAGTGTAGGTGGTAGGGATGAAAATAATAACACATATCCAAGGTTGTTTGAGTAACACATTATATTAGAACTCAACCTCAATAACATAAAATAGTTTGGGAATGGTACAAGGTCCCAAATAGATGTGGCTAAGGTGGTTACCATGGTATCATTGAAATAATGAAGGATTGATTTAATCTTAGACATGATGTTTGTGGGTAGTTTAATTTGGTCATATGCATGGGAGGAGATGATGTTGATGTTATCTCCCCCATTAATCATTACCATTTTGACATGGGTTTGATAGATGTATGCTGTGATGAAGAGGGGAGGATCAGGATCTTTATGTATGAAAAGGCAAGATTTTAGAATCCTAAAATGTGATGAGGGTATAATGGTGGAGGGATCCAACAAAATATGAAAGAGTTTATGGATCATTAGGTTGAACCTCTATGGAATGTAGAGCCTCAATTAATGCTTGGAGATGTTAAGGTGAGGTGCTAATTAGATCATAAAGGCTCATTTTCATTGATGTTTGCTGAAGCTATTTCAACACAAGTTATTAGATGAATGGATAAGGATTGGAGGGTAGAGATATTTGAATAAATACTTTGGGTTTTGATGGTTATGATGGTACATGTGAAGATGTTTAGGCTTGGCTGGCAAGTTGAGAGGTTGAAGGGTAAGTCTATGGGATGGCTACTTTGGATTTCTCCTTATCCTTTTGTTGGACCCAAGAATGGGTAACCATATGAATGGTGTGGATAAGGGGGATTTATTTTTTGCTTCAGTTCCCCCTCTTCACACTTAGGTGGGAATAGGGGAATTGGTGCTCATTGGATGGGTTGGTTAGGTAGTGGAGTAGGTGATGGGCTCAATAGAGGTTCTTCCAAGAGATCATCTTCATCCAAAAGATTGTGGACAAAATTTTGGAGAGATTTGTAATGTTATATATCATGTCTAGGATTCCTATGGTAAAGAAAAATCAAATTATCATTGAACCATGTGGGCTTAAGATGGGAGGGGTAAAAATGTTTGATTGGAAGTAAGCTAATGGAAGAGGTTTGTAACAAACTTTATAAAATTATTGTGTAGGACTCAAGAAAAGGTGTTTTAGGTGTCAGGTTTTTGGTTTTAGGAGTGGGAATGTTATTGGGCATAGGCTTCTTAATGTAATTTGTGGTTGGAGGAATGAATTTGGTTGGGAGTTTTGTTTGGGTTTTCTTTGTTATGATTGGTTTGGGGATTAGAGGTTTGGATGATGAAGGTTTAACTATAGGTGTGAAAGTAGAGGTAGATAGGTTGGTTAAAAATGATGGAAAACTAGAGGGTTCGATGGTTATGGGTGGAAAAAAAGAGATGGTTTCTTAGAATTAGGATAGGTAACTATAATGGTAAAGGGATGAGGTCCTAAAATGGAAGGTAATGGGAAGGAGGTGGTATGGGTCTAGTTTATGGTGGAGGTTTAAATTGTGTTATCTTTTTAATGGGTTTGGTTGGATTTATCTTGGGTGGGCTTGATGGGGTCAAGTCCAACCTCAAATGAGGGTGAGTATGAATAGGTATGGGAGGAATTCCTAGTTTCTTAATTGGTTTGGAATAAGAGGCATAAGGTGATTTAGAAAATTTAGTTTGAGGTGGTTGGGATGGTTTTCTTAGGGTTTTGGAAGAGGTATTTGGTTGAGTGGTAATAATGGGTTTAAGGGTGGACCCAACTGAAGTAGAGGATTCAAATTTGTTTTGGTACAGAAGTCCAAGTTGATGCTAAAATGTGGCTCTATCAAAGTTAGGTTGAGAGGTGAACTCTAAAATTTGGACTAACCTAGAGAAGGGATTATAAATAGGTTTAGTTCCTTGGTCATTGGTCTCAAAGCTTAAGCCCTTGGGTAGAGAAGAATAAATGGTTTTGGTTTTTTTATTTTTGGTGAAAGGTCCCAAAGGTGGTTATTTGGTGGATGAGGTAACCTCCTCTTGGAAGATGGTTTCCATGGATGTTTTTATGATAGGAGGAGTAGGCATGGGATATTCAATGGGAAGAATGGATAGAGTTGCCTCCTTTGGTTGTCCAAAGGAGAGGAGGGTATTTATAATACTTGGATGGGAGGAGTGGAAGAGGTGGGAATGATTAATGCAATGGTTGACTTCTTCAGTGTTTCTACCAAGGGAGAGGTAGGTAGAGCCAAGGTCTTATCAAGTGAAGAGAGGGGGGAAATTGATTCCTCCATTTGCATATTCAAAGGAATAGGTGGTGAGTTAATTTTATCAACTTGGGTAATTGAGGTAATGGTTTCCTCAACAATGGGCTCACTATTGATAACATTGATAATATGGGCCTCATGAGAGGTAGATGATTTAGGTTGGTTATCATGGTAATGGGTAGAGGGAGAATGATTGGGGAAAGTTTTACAAAAAAATGTTAAGAGAAGAGCTCAATCAATTTAGGTTGGGGTAATGGAAAAGAAACTTTGTTAATAAGACCTCTCCATCTAGAAACAAAATCAACAATTGACTCATCATAAAATTGATTAATGTAATAGAGATTAGTGATAGAAACATTTTTAGATATGTTCATAGAAAAGTGTTCTAAAACTATTTGGTCCAACTGAGAGAAGGAAAAGATGGAGTGCTAGGTAAGACCCATATATTAATCAAGGGTGGGTCTAGACAAGACCTTGGGAAAGTTTTAAGAATGAGAGTGTCATCATAAGATATCAAATAATATGAATGATGGAAGGCTCTCAAATGCTATTAGGGGTCCTCCTTACCTTGGAATTTGGAAAACTTGGGCAATTCCCATTGAGGATGATAAGCATGGATAGGAATGGATGGGTGATTGTGTTTATTAAAAAACTGATCATAAGATAAAAGGTTATGAGACTCAGATATGGATGACTCTAATTTGGTCATTTTGCCCATTAAAATCTTGATCATGTCAAGTTGGGGTTGAGAATATGCATAATTAAGGGGTACATTCTATTGAAGAGGGGTGGTAGCTATGTTTGGATAAGTGATAGAAGGTGCTGAAGAAGCCACATAGTGGTAAGTGGTGATAAGAGGTTAGGATGGTACCCGATAAGGGTTGATTGACACAAATGGTTGGGTGGAAGGTGTTATGTACCATGATAGATTAGACATATTTATAAGTTATTATGGGTTATTTTTGGGGAATAGAGGTGGGTTGAGTTAAAGGAATGGCTAAGGTGGTGGTTTGAGGTTGGGTAAGTTGAGGTTGAGTGGTGACTCTAGTGCTAATGGGTGCAAGTGTTTGAGGTATATAGAGTACCAAGTTCTAAAATGGGGTAGAGGTTGACATGTTGGTTGAGACAAGATCAAGGGTGGAAATAGGGGAAGAGGACAAACACATGTTAGGTGGGGTATAAGTAACTAAAGGTAAGGTTGAACCTACTTGAGAAGTGTGGCATGTGGTATGAGGTGTCTAGTTGGAAGTTGGAATATTGGATTGGGTTTGGGTGGTGGTAGTATATGGGATGATGGAAGAAGAGGAGGCTTGGGTCAGAAAAGGTTGGGTTGAGGTGGTACCCACCATAAGGTGGGGGGGCATACCATAAGGAATATCCATAGAAGGAATTAAAGTAATAGAAGTACGATTGGGTAAGTTGTTAAGGTAGTGTTGAAGAGTAACCAAATTTTTGTCAAGGATGGTAGCAAAGTTTGCATCACCTTCAAAAACAATTAGGATTCTAGTGGGAGGGGGAGAAGGATGAGGTGAACCCTCATCATTAGAAGTATATTCCATAGAGGAGGAAGATGAAGGTAGTGGTTGATTAGTCTAGTTTCTCAACTATTATCTAGTAAAGACCATATGATAAAAGAGGAAATATGATGAAACTCACACGTCAAATAAGGAAAAATCAAAAGAAAAGAATTCAAAAAAAATAATGCATACACTAAAAGTGCATTAAATCCTATAATCCTTTTTAGATCACTTTTGGCTTATACCTTAAAAAGTGTGAAGAGGGAATTTGGATTGTAGATCAAATACTAAATAGGTGATCTAAGGTTGGTTTTAGGTTGTTTAGGTGTTCAAAAGGAGAATCTATGTTGAAATTTGATACATGGCTTGGTATTGGGACCTACCCCCTCACTTCATGGTCCCACAGTGGTAAGAGCAGTGGATGCTTAGCCAGAATATACCAAGTTAAGAGTTTATACTTAGCTAGAGAACTGAGTTGGTTCTCCCCTTGGTGGTAAAATCTAAGTGGGATAGCTAGGAAGGGGTAAGGTTGTTACTAGGTGATGAAATCCTAGTCAGGCCTTATCTCAGGTATTATTTTGATGTGTTGATTATGAAAGTGGTTTAGGTTTTATGTGTGATAGCAAAAGTGGAAATATGATATATTACTTGCCTTTTAATTAGATAGATGTACTAAAACTATAAGCAAACAATGTATGCATTCAAATTTTAAACCCAAAATAAATTTAGATTTGTTGAATGAGAAAATAATATAGAAAGAGAACATATAAATTATAACAAAGAAAGGTTGGGTCCTACCGAGTATGCCAAAATGTTTTAGTTAATTTCACTCATCTTTTTGTTTTAAAAGTAAATTAATAAAAATAGTAATGGGGTGTGTAAAAGAATACCTGGTAAAGTGTGCACGTGAATCTAGATGAAAGTAGGATCTCCTCTTTGGCTAGGGAATAATAACCTACAAATAAAACAAACACTAGAAAGGGGATTCATTAGATGGATGGTTGAGTGGATTGCCTAGTATGAGCTATATCCAAGAAGTGTAATGCTTTCTAGGAGGCTATCAATCGACTATTATGACAATTAAGATGAAAATGATAAGAAGAAATGATACTTACATTCAATAATAAGGTAAATATATGCAAGAAAGAAAAAATATAAATTGATTATTAAGAGAAAATGATCAAATTTTATGCTATGAGGGTTGGGGTCAAGTCTAGAAAATCTAAAAAGGCCCTATAGTAAAAGGGAAAAACAAAAAGAAAGATTTGATTTGGGGTAAAGGGGTGAAAATATATTGTGGAAATGTGTGCCATAGTGACTGTCAATGGATGGATGAACCATTAGCGATTGGGTCTAACCGTCGATGGTTAGGTTTGACCATCAACAGCTGGGTGATTAGTGGTAGTTACCTATGTCAATCTAGGAATGATCAAAATAAAAAGTTCTAGTTGAGAAATTGGGTAATCAGTGGTTTTTTTATGAGGCTAGAAGGTGGAAATAAGGTGTTAGTCACTATGATAAGGCAGAGATATTAGAAATAGGATATATTAAAAAAAATAAGCATAAGATACCTAAAAATTGGTGAAGGGATTATGGAGTAATTTGGCTAGAGTGATGGTATTTTTGGCCTTATAATGTGATTATAATAGATATTCAAGTCACCAATGATACTTCTCATTGAAAGGATGCTGGATACCTACAAGAGAGCTTGAATGCAAAATACTTGATTGTGGATCCCTTTTCACTTCCTCTTCTTTTCCTTTTATAAATAGAAGTTGTTAAGTGAAATAGAGGAAGTTACTAATTTGATATGGGACAAATTTTTATATTCTCATAGATTTTAAAAGATTTTTTTAAAGGCAATTTTCCATTCAGAGAGTTGTTGATCTCACACCCTACTAACCATGTTTTAATATTTTAAAGCAAGTTGGGTCCTGACCATCAATGGTCAAGCTAACCTTTTATGGTTAGGATGTCTATAATCAATTGAGGGACGAAAATAAAATTGGTGCAAGATGGGTGAATTAGGTGATGAATTAAGTTGTGTTTTGATAGGGTCAATTTATAAAAAGAGTCTAATGGACTAGGTATCTTATTAGATGAGTGTTCCAAAATAGGTGTGACATCAAAAAATATCATGTGTATTTTTTAGGTGTCTAAAATTATTACCATAAGTAAGAATGTTTAGGAAACCTAGAATTGGTAGAGGGAGACTAAAAAATCAAATAACATATCCTAATCCACCCTTGTATCCTAATCCTAATTCCACTAGAATGATGGCTTGGCTAGCTAGATCTACCACTAATGTATCTAAGGATGTCTATGGCCTACTAAAAAAACCAAAAAGATATTTATCCTAATTCACACCTAATGGGGATGCACATCTAAGAAAAACATAACCTCTTACAAGACTACACTAAGGTTTCTCAATATTGAACATGAAGATGTAGCTTGCAAGCTCTTCCCATTTACCCTATAAGATGTTTCTTATGACTTGTTCTTAAATTCACCTAAGGATTTTATCACTAGTTGAGATTATTTTAGTAACACTTTCTTTGCTTAATTTAGACAAGTTATATAACATAGTGTACTATACCAACAATTCACTAGTATGAGAAGAGAACATAACAAACCCATTAGGGAGTTTAATTATAGGTTTCAAAAACACTTTATATCTTAAATCTAAAGGGTTAGATGATTTCAACTATTTTAAACATGGTCCTAAATATATCATCCTTAAATCCAATCCCTAATGCAAATCAAAACATCCTAATGCTAAATTTGGTGTTGGTAATGAATCAACTACCCCTATGGTAAACTACACCCAACTAAAATTTAGGATTTATTAAATTTAATAATGGTGAGATTATAATCAAAGGTCATCATTAAGTGCCAATCTACATCATAAATAATGTCTAGAATGTTCCCTAGGTATCAACTAAGAATGAGCCAGATGTTATTCATTGCATGGTAAAAAATATTAACAATGACTTCTTCGGATTTAAAAGGTAATTTGGAAATGATGGTTTGGAAATATATTTCAATAAATTATACAATTAAATATATAATAATTTTTTTAACCATTCCCATAATTAGGATGAACCCTCACCCAAAAAGTTACATAAAATCAAAATCTGTGAGTTAGCCTTGCCTAACTGGTGAAGAGTACACAACACTGCCCAACATAAAGAGTTGGAATGAATTTAGTTTTTAAAATATTCAAAAAGGATATATAAGGATATTAGGTGGTTATAAATTACCTAAATTCATTCAACTTGTCTGTGTCCCCAAGCACATCATGTTCTCCAAGCACTACAATGGTGATATAAACCTTCAAATTTCCTAGCCAGGGGATAAGGAACCCAAGGAATCCATAAATGGGATTCATTATTTTCTATAGTATTATAGAATAAAAAAATCATTGAGAATTAAAACATAAAAACCACCCCTCATTATGTCCAATCCACCAAAAAATGGTGTTACTCCTCTAGATCCTAAGGTTAATAATGATCCCTAGCGACCTAAAAGTGGAAACCAAAGGCCTCATATATAATTTTAGATTATAATTAGTAAAAAGGGTTATAATATAGTTTAGGAAAATAAAAAAATCAATTAATATTACATTATTCATGACTTATCTTATTTTCATGGAGCAACATGATATAATTTTAAAATCCTTGATAAAAAAGCTAGTCTAGCCTAAGAAAATTCTTAACATACTAACATAACTATACATAATAATAGTATTGAGGTCCCAAATTTCCTTCTTATATTTAAAATATTTGGAAAAAATATACACAAATTTATTGTAAACTTGATATCCTCATCTAATGTCACATCTACTATAATTTATAATAAATTAGGGATAAATGCTATCAATTCTGACAAGATAGTCATCCAGCTAGACAAAGTTAAGGTTTAGGTGGTAAGAGAGATGTTGAATGTGGATATGCAACTAGAATCTAAACCTAGATTCCAATTTATATTTATACAAAAAAATTAAATACATGAAGTGTATGGGATGTTACTAAGTAGAGATTGGTCTAAAATCATAAAAATATACATGGCCATAGATGTTTCTCACATGTGGCTACCTTTAAGAGTCATTAATTATAATATTTGGATTAATAAATAGATTTAGATGAAATAAATTATCATGTAATATAATTTTTTAAATGAGAAAGTGAACATTGTATCATCTAAAATTGATAATTACACTCTCTCCATATTGCCTAATAGAGATGAAACTAACAAAAAGTGTGAATTATTAGCCCTGTGGTCTCTCTATTTTGATAGGACCCACTCTCAACAAGATTCATGAGATGGGATTTTTTAATCTTAAACACACTGTAATTTACACTTATACCATATAGATTAAATTTCATGTGTACCAATAATATCATTATATATGAGACATTGATCCTAGGCCTATAATTTTTCGTAAAACATAAGGTCAAAGAGTTACAAGTATAAGGATATTCTGAACTAGTGTTCAACAAAGTCAAAACTAAGTTCCAATGAAAACTATCCTATCTACATAAATATAATAATAAACTATGGAATCTATTTGAAATGTTAAACTCTTCTACATTATCCCCATTTCTAGGAAAGGAAACTAGACCACAAATTCGTTGATAGTTTTTGCTATGAACTTGGCCCACCTACATGATTCAATGTTTAAAAACTTATTTTTAGAGTTATTAAATTGACCTTCAGTCCTAGAAAATGTCAAAAACACTCCAGGTTTTCAATGGTGATAACCATATATTAGATTCCCTAAATAACTCTAGGTTATTCAATGCCCAAATCATATACGAGAGAGAGAGAGAGAGAGAGAGAGAGAGAGAGAGAGAGAGAGAGAGAGAGAGAGAGAGAGAGAGAGAGAGAGAGAGAGAGAGAGAGAGAGAGAGAGAGAGAGAGAGAGAGAGAGAGAGAGAGAGAGAGAGAGAGAGAGAGAGAGAGAGAGAGAGATTATGTTTTAGAAAATGATTATGATGACAATGGTATCATTAATGTAAAAGAGAATAATATACAAAAAGGAATGATTTATCTCCATAGGATATTCAATTTGTATAAATTAATTGGAATTATTAAGAGACGACCCTATGTAAACCAACGATCTAACACCATCAGCCTTATATTAGTTGATGAGTCTAAGAATGTTAAAATTTGTCCTAATTGTAATAGACCCAAATTAGAAGATCTCAAATTACTAATTATATGATATAAATACATGATCACATAAATATTTGAAGGTCTTAAATCCAAGTGTGATAACACAAACCATCCCACCTAGGCAAGGCCATAAACCCTTTAGACAAAAGCAATGAATCATGAATCCTATCTTATATCCTCTCATACATAAGGAGATTAAAAATTTAATCTTGGCTAGAATTATTTTCCCATTTTGTCATTCTACCGAGGTAGCCAACCTAGTAAATGTTCACCATTAAAATGGAGAAATAAGAATCTATTTCGACTTCATAAACGAAAGTGAAGACTTCAACAAGGAAGATTACCATTTTCTTTCCCTATATGAAGTAATTAAAATGATTATTGGATCCTAAGTGATGTCCTTATTAGACAATTTTTTATGATATAATCAAGTCTTAGTGAACCAAGAAGATAGAGTCAAGACCAATTTCACCACAAAGTAGGGGACATTTTCCTCAAAAAGAATGATGTTTAGTCTCATCAATGAAAGTGGTATATTTAAGGGAATGTATTTCAGCTTTCAAGGTTTGATCATCAAATGCATAATAATATATATGGATGACCTAATCATTTTCTCAAAATTTAGGTTTTATCACATTCATCATCTATAGAAAGTGTTTTAGAAATGCAAAAGGTATGGCATATTATTAAATCCTAATAAAATTATATTTGGGGTCATATAAGGTAAGATAATTGGACATATTATTACAAATAAGGTATCTCTATTGATCATGAATGAGTTAATGAAATTTGTATGATACATATTTTTAATAAAAAAAGGAGATCAAATCCTTCTTTGGAAAGATTAACTTTGTGCATAAATTAATTTCTATTTTTGATGATATCATTAAAAATTTGAATGATATGTTGAAATAGGAAACAATGGCTTAATGGACACCCATATCCAATTAAACCTTATAAAAGATCAATAAAACCATCATGCAAGAATCAATCCTAATCACCATGGACTACATGAAGGATTTGTATATGTAATCATTTTATTCTAAGATCACCATAGCTACCATGCTCAAGTATAAGATTGAATAAGAAAAGTATCTCATATAATTCATGATCATGAATTTTAAAGATGTAAATCTAGATTAATTCACTCTATATAAGCATGCCTACACTTTGGTGAATGTTTTGAATAATTTATAACACTATATTATTTGAAAAAAATACATGCCATCATCTTTGATTTAGCCATAAAACTCATACTAAGAAAGAATGAGCTTGGTGAATGTAACAGAAAATGGGTGACCAAGATAAAAGAGTATGACTTGGATATCAAGCCTATTAAAATGGTGAGATACTAAGGCCTCAATTAGATAATGATATAAGTTGATTCTATAATCATTAGTTTATAATTATATTAGGTATAAATGACAAACCAAGACTGGTATGATCTAATCATTCACCACCTGATTTATGGGAAATATTTTCTAGAATTGAAAAAGTAACAAAAGAGAGATATCTAGTTGAACGTATCCCATTACACATTGAATAAATTAGTGTTATATCATAATAATTATGAAGGAATATATTTATGATGTTTATCAAAAATAGAAGGTTGGAGAAGTCATGGCTAATTTTCATGAAAGATTAGGCAGTGGCCATCCTTCAAGGACTACCAAAAATCATAAAATATTATGAGATAGGTAACATTATCCCACCATATTTAAGGATGCACATAATCACACATGTATCTACCAAAAATTCCAAACATATACCCAAAAAAAGTTCATGCTATGATGCCACTCTAACTTGTGATTTAAGAATGCCACTTTTATCAATGGTGATTTGATTTTGTCTAAGTCATTAACCCCAATTCTTCAATTGGACATAAGTTCATATAAATTATATATATTATTACACAAGGTGGACTGAATTTATTGATACTAACAACAACACCAAAAAGGATGTAATCATGTTTTTAGAAGAGAATGTGGTCATTAGATTTGGTATACCACTTTCGTTAGTCTTTGACAATGTACCCACTTTACAATTAAAAGAATGCATAGAATGGGCCTATAAAAATAAAATCATCCTGAATTTTTAATCTAATTATCATCCATAGGTAAATTGGATATATTAGTCCATGATAATAATTTTGTGGATGAAATCAAGAAGTTTTCTAATAAAAAACCTAGGCATTGACACTCACTATTGAATTATTCACTTTGGACCAATCAAACTAGATATAATAAAGCCCTCAGAAGTTCACAATTTATCTTGGTATATGGCTAGTAAATGATAATCCCCATGAAATCCAAGTTTCCTACATATAAATTCATGAAATAATACATAGAGGGTGATGAAATGATGAATTAAAAATTGCTATACATTATTCAAATGGAACACACACGTGAAGAATCCATCATGAGTTTCAACAAACATCAAGACATTTTTAAAATATGGTTTGAAAAGAAAATTAAAGTGAAATATTTAAGGATATATAATATGATATAATATGGGATAAATATCATGAAAATAAAGTCCAATATTCTGAGCTATATCCTCTCTATATTGATCCTTATTAGTTTATTTAAATATTGAAATGAAATGCCTTTAGGCTAAAGGATCTATAAGGATACAATATCTCTTTACATGTGAATGGATAGTTATTGAAGCACTACTTATTAGTTATGTAATTCATATCTACCTTAGAGTAACTATAAGTTTTATCTTAGGATTAGTGTAGGCTTAGAATATGATTAGAATAGTTTAATTTTTATTTTTTCTTATTTGTTTTACATTTGATTGCATGACTTTTCTTATTTCATTTTATTGTTGTTCTATTTTGGCACTTTTTCCTATTGTTCTTTGAGGTTTTCTATGAGTGACCATTATAGTTCATGTGTTAGGAATTAAACCCTATCATTCCCATTTGAACTTTTTGTCTAGTTTAGTATGTATTTATTTTATTATGGGCCCTTCAATTTAATCTCTTCAAATTGATGATGAAGTATTGAATGTGTTGTCAAAAAATTACAAACTGTGAAGGTCTATTTTATTATTGACATCAAAATAGAATGATATATCATTTCAAAATAAAAATATGAAATAGATTAATTATTTAAAAAATTAACATGTAAATTAAGAACAAATTTATTACTTATAGGATGTCAAAACCACACCTTAAAAAAATTAAGAAGCCACCTTAAGGTCTATGCAAATAGTGGAAGAGAAATATTTGGTGATAAGAATTTTATGAAATAATATTTTCCTTGGATAGATTAGTTCCTAATCCTCATGGATAAACTATAATAAAATATTAATGTAAAAGGAATCTAAATGTCTCAATAAAATAAAAAATGGGTGATTTAGGCAACATCCATCATAGGCTTTCCAACCTAATTGGTAATGGAGTAAGACCTAGAATGGATCCAAATGTATATTTATTAGGGATATATGCACCTATATGGAAATATATAAATATTAAAACCTCCCCTAGAAAACATGAATAAAAATCAACACCTTTCATAAGTTCAAATCATAAAGATTACTCTTATTCTCTACCAAAACCTCAAAGGTGAAATATATAAATAAATTTTCCACACAAGTAGACTTATTGGAAGGATTAAGAATTAATATGTTATGTGCTACATTTGACTCAAATAATCCATTTTTATTTGATAATATAAATTTTGTTTCCATGATATCTAGTTGATTTGACTGAGGTTAAACCATAAATTTTGAGTTTTAAAAACTTGGATAGTGTTTTCACCACTTAGTCAACATTTATTATGACCAACACATCCATTTTCATGTAATAAAATGGGACCTCTTATAATAATAATAATAATAATAATAATAATAATAATAATAATAATAATAATAATAACAACAACAACAACAACAACAACAATTGTTATTATTATTATTGTTATTGTTGTTGTTGTTGTTGTTATTATTATTATTATTATTATTATTATTATTATTATTATTATTTATGGATAACCTAAATAGAGATATGAGATTCATGTATTAATCCTCTTAAAAGGTTGAACCTGATCTAAATAGTTGATGATTAATAGAGCTTAGCCCTTCTATTTTCATTAAATATTTAAAAAAAAGAAAAGGCCCATTTTAATTAATGAATCACTATTTAATTATTTAGGTATTATATTTTATGTTAAATTTAGTTCCCTTTTCACTCTTTAAATTTTAACTTAGTCATTTTGGGTCTTAACATTTCTTTGGAAAAGGATGGTGAAGATGTGATAGGTCCTATACTCTTAGAGTCTCACAATTTATACACCCACATCGCATCCCTAACAAGTAATCTCACTTTTATTTATAAATATATATATTTTAAATAAATTAATATTTTAAACCTAGTATATCCCAAAACCTTATGCTTATTATAAAATGGTATGGCTTGGGATCCCTTGTCTAATAATGGCCTACTATTTATCAATCTATACTCCTGGATCCCTGACTTATTTAGATAATTTAATGATCTTGAGACATTGAAAGTTATAATGTGAGTCCATGTGGAATAAAATATATCCTAAAATGATAATATAATATTATTAAATAGTAGGCATCATCCAATGAATTCTTTCTATGTGTCAAAATGTACTCTTAGATTCCCACACTACTAAGGAAATTATAGAATCCCAGGACCCCTTCAACTAATCAAAGAGAACCACATGACACTTCCATATATTTTAGAATGTTATATAATGGTAAGTCATGGGAGGTTATGTCTATTCAATTTATGCCACATATGACTACCATACACCTAGATTTCTTTACACCTAAATATCCATACACCTAATGTCATATACTCAACAAAACACTTCCTTGGGCATTCTTTGGGTCCACATCAAGATGAAAGCACATTTTTCAAACCATGATTGTCTCCAAAATTATATAATGGAAAGTAGGGATGCATGATCAACACCATTTTCATAATAAATAGTGCATTTAAACACCATCCTTGGTACATTATGATGGGTCAGATGTCGATACATGGACATGCGAATTCACTAAAAAGAATTTTTAAAGCCAAATTAAATATTTAAAAAAAAATAATTTAAAAAAAATGAATATGAATAATTCCAAAAAATCTAAATTAATATGCATGTTGATAAAATGCAATCACTATTATTATGAGCTCAATTCAAAAACCCCTAAGGTCCCCTTCAGTAAAAATTCATACCTTATTGTATGTATAATTCAGATTGTAATAACTCATTCTATTTTTTGATAATGATATATAGATAAATAGAAAAAATTAGACCATATTCATTTGAGAGTAATTAAGTACACCTCTATTACTATAGAAATGTCTTCATCAAATACAAATCTTGGAATGAGTTTAGAGAAACCACCTTCATGCATAACATATTCAGGTACAAACACTACATTGAGGTATTCAAAGTAGTAGATGAAATATAATAAATAATAGATGATGATGCTTTTCAATAAGAGACTAAATTCTTGGGTAACCTACTAGTAATTAATAAGCTAGGACTCCACAATACCACTACCAAACCATATGTATTTCAATGTGGTGATCTATTTTGTAATTTCTTCATAAACTCTATATTTTAAAATTATTTCATCTAAATGGATAATGTAAAATATAGAATAACACTAATATTTTGGGTTTCCTTTAAGATATACTATCACATATAACATAAATACTATAGTCAAATGGATGGAGACACATGACACCCATGGGTAACAATGAAATACTAGGTATTAATGTAGAATAGAGGGTGAATAAGGATAATATTGATTCTTATAACATTAAAAAATTTAGATAAGGAGTCTAGGTTTAAAGTTTTTTTAATTAATAGATTGTTTGGAGCTAGTGACATTATACATGTCAATAAATTTTAGATATTTCTCCTCATTATAATCATGAAAGGGAGTTAGATCCCATATCTTGGAGGGATTATAAACTTTAACATTACTCAATAGGTGGTATGGGTTATAAAAGGTGGAAATTTTATATGATGTATTTTTAATTAGACAATTGTTGTGCCACTATTAATTTCAAAAACTACTCTTTCCCATAATGGACATGTTACACTTACCCAATACATTTGGTGTAATCCAAGCTTTAAAGTCACCATTTTAGAGCCCACATTGAAGACATATGCATTAACTTCTACTAGCCTCTATATTTTGTCATGAATGAGAGGAGGATGCAAATATTTTTTAAGGATATGAGAGATTCAATCATGGTTATGGGTCTTATTAGTACTATCAAACTTTTAATTTAATCAGAGTTGAAGGAATTTAGGGTGATCCCTTTAGGTTACCCTACTATGTGTCTAACAAATTTATTGAGCAATAAATAGTATGCCAATTTCTCAATGGTTTGGCTGGTCACTATGATAATAATATAAAATACCCTAGCCATACCTACCTCTCATCATAGGTCTCAATGATTACAATAATATTATATTAGTGAAAACCATGATAACTCATAGACCATCTTTTTACATGTGGTTTCATTATCATAGGAAATTGGACCCCCATGGAAATATTCAAAAGCATGTAAAATAATAGAGGTAAATGCTTAATATCACCTATCACCATGATCCCAATGATAAAGAGGTTCTATTTTAACCTAGTAAATGATAATTAAGTGATTGAGAATTTGAAAGTTACTAGGATGTTGGAGGATAAATAACCAAGAAAGCAAGTTTTAAAAGAGATACCCAATGATCCCCTTCCCTTAGATGATACCAAAAATATGTAAAAATGGATTAAATACATCATATTGTAAGGTATCCCTTTGTTCTCTCCTTTATATTCATTAGATATCATTATCTCAAATGGATAATAAACCCACATGATTCAATTCTCCCCCAAACACACATGATATATAGGTCAACACCAATAGTAACCCATTTTTGGGCCCCAATATATTATTTTTAGGTCCCCTATGGTTCACTTTCAATCATTCCATCTCTTCCTTAATATTGATGAAAAACCTCCCTAGTGTCATTAGACCCATAATCCATATGACACTGAAACATGTTAGGGCCTCTATGACCCCATATGCATCTCCCTTCACCATTCCCACCTTCAATACCACTCCTATGCCTTGATATTCCATTCCAATCCAACCCCCTCCTACATCCATTCCTTCACCATACACTTTAATAGATGCATGATAAACTTTCATCACTTTAGGGACTTTTGGAATAGTGAAAGCAAGGGATTTTATTGATGCATTCTAATAAAATAAAATACAGAGGCTAAAATGGTATAATATGGTGACTTTAATATAAATTTAAAGTTTTACAATGGGATTGGTAGAATGAAAATGGTCATTACTAAAAAATTTACACAATAGAACCCTATGATTTGGTAGATAAAGGAATACTTATTTTTCTTGACCAAATAGGATTGAAAAATAGGGAAGAAAGCACTACTAAGGACTTAGTTTCTAGTTTTAGTGTCTCACATGATATGACTAAAAATATCAAGGAGGAATTGATAGATAATGTTAAAACTTTGGACCCCCAGGTAAGGACCACCTTTCTAGCTGACCTAGTGGACAAAGTAGAATTAAATATCTTAGAACTATTTCATGCTTTGGAAAAGAGAAATGTGGTTTACCAAAAAGCACATGAGTATTTAGAGAAGATCATTAAGATGGAAAATAATTTGAATCAAATGTTAATTGTGATAAAAAATTAAATATTCCTTTGGTTAATTTCATGTCATTTACATATTTCAATTTATTTCAAATACCTTTAGAAAACATGAGTACTTCTTTGGAGGAATAGTTGATGGATGCAAAGGATACTATGAATCCTCTAGAAGAAATAAAATAAAAAAATGTTGGCATAGTTTAATGAGGTCATCATTAAAATATTTTAGACTAGATGGTTCGATTGTCACCAAGGATGAATCTAGGATACACCTTACAATATTCAAAATTTCCTTTAAGAAAATAGTCTCTAAGGCCAATAAGAAATCACCACAATAATTCCTTGAGTTAGAAACTAACGCTCCTAATATCATAAAAAGGTGAGAATAGTTAAAAGTAGCCTCAAGGCAACTTATAATAGACACATAATTTTTTTTACATGTGGATATGCCTTTTTTCATGAGCCACCTTTCATCTTTACCAAAATGAACCAAGAGACTAAGTTGATTTCTCAAGTTATAATAACTTAGGAATAATAAAAGAGATTATATCTATTTAATTCCCAATATTTTGCATCTGAGTAGTCCTAAAATGGGAATAATGTGTCCTTATTTTATGCTTTCACTTTTAATCTTGTCTCTTTTAAGAATACTTTTCATTGTAACAAACTGAGCCATGATGTCTATGAGTGGGATTCTATTATTTGTAATATTTTTTGGATCTTAAATTTTTCAATATAAAACTCAAGAAATTTTAGAATGTTGAAAGAGTTTTCATTATTATTTGTTATATTTGTGTAAGCCTCCCCCAATATTATGGTGAAGTAGTGAATGTTAATTATTTTTGGACTATGATATGAGCCTAAATTTCTATATATGGGCCTTGTTAAGATCATTTATTTTAAATCTTGATTGATCTCTATGAATTATCGTACTTGCCTAAATAGATATTTACAAATGTGTTTTGATAAAAGTATTTATGACTATTAATTTTATGAGATAATATTATAGGTGTTATGCTAATCATAATTTCCCTAGATTTTCTACCCTTTTAAAATAAAAATAGCTATATACAGATAACCTTTAGTTGAACCCATAGAGTACTCCCCAAGCATTGGTCTCTTTTCTTGAGTTAAGAGAATATATTTTCTACATTTACTTATTTATTATTCTTATTTATTTTATTTGAACCTCTATAATAATTAGGAACCAATATTTTCCACACCTTGAGTAACTAAAGAGGTACATAAATCCCATAATTGAGGCATTATTTAGTAAGAGGTTTAAAATCTCTATGGTAATAATTTCATACTCTTAGATCTATTCTAGATAGGATACATAAGAGAGAGAAATACCTATAAGTCATATAATGATCTAGGTCAACAATCATAAAAAGTGGAGGTGAAATCCTCTATATGTTGTTATATTATGTGTTTCATATAACACAAGCAAAAATAAACACGATCACTAAGAGTAGTCACATGTGAATTCTGAAGCACTCAAAAACTAGGTCCAATAATGCATTTTCAAGTACCAAATACAATCATTAGTTTCATACACATAGTTAAGGAGAACAATTTCAAAATGACACTATATGGGAGAACTATGTGTGGATTTATTTCCCTCAGAGTATATACACACCAAATGTTTTTAAAATCCCATTATTTCTATCATTTAATGCAAATTTTTATGCATAGACTGTTGATAGTGAATGAAGTATGCATTGACATATTTTTATTGAATTATTATTTATTCTATTTGTTTAGTTTGTCTATTGGTCATTTATCTTTCCAATTGTTATTTATTCTAGTTTTTTAGTTTTGGTTTTTTGTCCTTATAGACAAGTCTGTGATAATAGGATAGGAACAATTTTTTGCCCTATCTAATTAGTGTAGACTTATTGAGGCATAACTTTTAGAACTTATTTTGATTCATGTTTAATTTAATTACTATTATTTTTCCATTGGGTATTATCTTTAGCCATATCTTATGTTCCAATAGGTACCCATTTAAAAAATAAAAAATATATAAATACCAAGCTTCTGTAAGGCATTAAGGACAATTCTTGTAACTCTCAAAATATATTCAAGATATTTTTAGTTTTATTTATAAGTCTACTAAAGCAATATTTAAGGCTAAATTATCACCTACACACTTGTGCCAACAGTAAAATAGGAGAGATATCCTTTGAAATTGCATTCACCATTATAGAAACACATATAAGTGAGAGAACTAAAAGTGATTTTTAGTCCTCTTTGGAGTATTTTAAATATAGTGCATCACTGGGTATTCAATGAGGATTGACCTAGGTTAGTTCAACTCAATCCATTTCACCTAATTACCCCCATTTAATTCAAGTTTGGTGTGTGTACATTAAGTTAGATTTTTAACATTATAGGTATTTCATGTGAAGTGTTAGGTATGATAACACATAAAAGGCCCCAAAATACATGCACATGTGGTGAAATAATCAATTTTGTGTTATAATCAATATGGACAAGCCCACAGTCAATGGACACAAGTGTATTTTGTTTCTATCCACTTTTAACACTTG
Organism: Torreya grandis; assembly: GCA_037957365.1. Classification (NCBI taxonomy): domain Eukaryota; kingdom Viridiplantae; phylum Streptophyta; class Pinopsida; order Cupressales; family Taxaceae; genus Torreya; species Torreya grandis. The sequence goes on along the minus strand of JARHVA010001680.1, from coordinate 143,335 downwards.
TGTATATAGATATATTTTTACTATACCTTTGATCTATCATTTCTAGAACTTTTTTCTTCAATCATTTCCTATTAGTATCCTATCATAGTCTATTGGGAAAAGTTCACATTCAACAAATTGGAGCACACTACACTATCATCCACTTGTAACTAGCATATCCAAAATTTGTTTCCTTTGTTGATCCTAATATAGAGCTTATAAAATCACCTCTTATTTTTACTTTTACTCTCAAAAAATCACAATAATTGACAAATATCCATGTGTGAGATAAGTATATTTTATTCTTAGTAATAACAATTTCACACATTTAGCAATTTTTCATTATCAAAATATTTGAATATTATATATCTTTAACATTATGATATTTTAAGTTTTACATGTATATAATCACATAATAATTTATTTATTTTATAAAAAACAAGATAAAACACATTGATGAAAATGAACTAATATTTTTTATCCTTTATTTTTATGATTTGTATTTTCAATTTCATTTGTATTTTTACTTTCTTTCCTTAGAAACTATGTTCTGATAGTTTAAAAACTTGTATGACTTGTCATTTTGGATCAAGTGATCTTAATATTTACTTGAACTATGGTGTGAGGAGTATTTACCCAATACTCAATCTATTAGATATAAATATTCATATATTTTAGTTTCCATGTACCCCATAATATTAGATAGTACTACTCAAATTTTAAGTTTCTTCTATAGTAAACCTTAAACCATTTGTTTATGTAGTTCAATAGTAAGAAATTAACCCCAAGATGTTACTCTAAATTCACCCCATGACAAAAGATAATGATACTATAGTAATGGTGGAATCCTTGATAGTGTATTCATTATTTATGACTTAGATCAATATATATGTGTGACACACCTTTCCTAGTTGCACCCATTATTATCCTTTCTTTGGTATGATCGATTTATTATTAGAAATGTTATATATATATATATAGATATATACATATATATATCTATGTATATATATGTATATATATGTGTGTATATATATGTGTGTGTGTGTGTATGTATATATATATATATATACATACACACACACACACATATATATACACACATATATATACATATATATACATAGATATATATATGTATATATCTATATATATATATTCTTTGGTATGATCGATTTATTATTAGAAATGTTATATATATATATATATATAGATATATACATATATATATCTATGTATATATATGTATATATATGTGTGTATATATATGTGTGTGTGTGTGTATGTATATATATATATATATATATATGTATATATATATATATATGTGTGTGTATGTATATATATGTATATATATATATATATGTATATATACATCTATATATATGTGTGTGTGTGTGTGTATGAATGATTTTAAGTATGAAATTCCCAACGGTGTTCATCATTTAGATCTAATAATATTTACCAAAGTTGTATATACCTTGCACTTATAATTATAAATGGACTAATGATCACTCTCGTATAAGTTCTAATGTTTTTTACAATAATTAAGAGAATTATTGTGATAGGTATTATTATGATTATGAAAATCCACATGATTGGTATAGTAGTGAATAAAAAATGAACATACTAATTCAAAATTAGAAAAACCTATTTCATTTATTCTTCCTTTGTATTCCCCTTTTCATAAAGTATAAGGAAAATAGAATACAAATAATATAAGTCTTCTCTCACTTAATCTATCACAAATATCAACATGTGATGAATAAATAACTAAGTCATATTTTTTACTATTTAACTTTCCCTTTCATTACATTACATTAATAAATAAAATTTATAAAAGCATAGACCTTGCATAGAACTAGAAAATAATACAAGTATATGTGTTATTCCCTCTCCCTCTCTAGAAAATTTAAATGATGTACGTGCATATGATATCCCACATTCTCATTTAGACATAGTTAATTATATGCAACTTTATGACAATCTTTCCCTCCCTTATAAGAAATTAATAATGATACAACTTTATATCCCTCTCTTGGAATAGTAAAAATGTAAATTAATATGAATTACAAATCCAATTTGACATGAATAAACTCTATATTTACAAATAAATGATAATGAAATATTATCCAATGATTGTCAAAATAATAATCCTCTACCCACTCTATGTGATTTGTATGATAACACCAATTGTGAAGAATATTAATTCTCTCCTATGTTATTAGAATCAAATAAGTAAAAATATCATGCTTATACTTTATATAAATTCAAAATGATAAGATAAGTGATGACCCTCAAGTTTATACTAATGTTCTCTTATAATGTAATACTCAACTGTGTAATTAAATTTATCATGATCCTATGATACCAATGTTTAAAATGGATCATCAATTAAAACCCATAAGTGATCCTTTCAAAACCATTATTATTCCTACTAGTCATATTGTATCCATGATGCATGCCATCATATAACTCCAAAATAAAGTTATTGATCTCACATTACAAACTAAATCATGTGTGAGAATATCAAAGATAATGTTATACTAAGAAAACCCCTTACATGAGTTATGTATGAGCATCCATATATAAAATGTTTTATCATGCCTATACTACCATTATTTTATGGCTATAGATATCCTTATACTCAACTGGTAGAATATAATCTTTCTTTTGGAAAATGGGGGAATGATGGATGTATTTTTTCTCAAATATTTTCATAGGAGTCTCACAAGAGATGCTTTCGAATGGTTTTAAAATTTATGTAAAGGATTTGTATCTAACTTCAAAAATATAAAAGATACATAATTATATAATTATCATATTCACATGGTACCTAAGATCACATTGAACATATAAACAAATTTCAATAAGGTCTTGATAAGCTCATTGAGGACTACATCGTATGGTTCAAAAATACTTTACACTTTCTAACATGTCAACCCTCAAACTTGGATATTTTTAATATTTATTAATGTTATATTATATTAAATTAAATAAATATCCATGTATCAAATTTATATCTCTTTTTAGAACATATACATGAATATGTTCAAATATGCATGTGGGCTAAATTCCACAACATAAAATATGGTTGAGCTAGAATCATCTTCATACAAGAAAGTAGTTATTAATAAATATAAGGATCTAGAGTTAATATTTAAAATAAATAATCCACTTCAAGACATTAATAATAAATATGAATTACTTTAGGTATTACCTATCAAGGGAAAAAAATATATATACTCAATAAAGGGAAATAATAAGTTTTCAAAGCATCAACTAAAGTGATCAAACATACTCATAAGAAATTATAGTTTGACATAATAAAATATTGGCCCCATGATATTCAACATACATTATTGGATGATAATTTAATCAATCTCCATTATAATTAATATCATCCTCCTCTTAATAATGAATACATAAAAGGAATGATTTTTTCAATTATGATGGCATAAATGGACATCAAGATAATTAATATTACACATTACAATAAAATATTAAAAAAATAACCAATAAATATATTGTCACATTTTATAACAATAGAATCAATAAGTAAGATATAAAGATCCATGATAATAACACATATCTATTTTGGATACAAAGCAAAATCATCATAATGTAATTTAGAGCTATACTAATGTAATATCTTATGAGTTGTATCAAATATAAGTACCAAAAGTAACTAATATAGGTAGAAACATATTTTATAGATCCATATATACAATATCACAAGATAACTATGAATAATAATCAGTCTGATGCATAATTCCTATTTCTGATGGGATGCTCTACTTGTTTGATAATTTGAAATTAAATAAAATACACACATATATTACAAATATAAATAAAACATTGATTTTCCAAATACATCAACATTATCAATACCAAAAATAATCACATTAGTTAATATATCAAATTACAAACCACATCTCATGAACATGTACAAATATAAATATTCCATGAGTCCAAAATAAGAACAAAAGAACCCCAAATCTATATCTACATATATCATAATGTTTTACATGATAAAATTATACCATGATAAAATATGATTATATAATGGGACCATCACCCTGTTAATCACCACTACCCTCTACTAATATTTTACTATGTAAATAGGAAGTTCTACCATTATTTACTCATGATCTCAAGTGAGATTGACTCCTCTACTCATGGTATTAATTTATGAATACTCAAGCCTTTAGTGTTGTATGATCATGTTGAAACTTCAAATACTCTTGAAATACATTCTATCCAAGGTCCATTTAAAGAACAAGAGTCAACATCTAATGTATCTAGAACTCCACCCTTAGTTCATCACACTTAAAAATAACTACATCCATATTGGTTATTACCTCACCACTTTCTATCATTTTTTAAACATATATTGTGATAGTTATGGATGTATGATAACAAAGTTGGGAATAATCACCCAAAAAATAAGTCACATACTCCAATATACCAATAGGGACTACTCCACTAATCACGTTTTGTATGAGTATATGGAGAGATTTATATATGATGACTTACAAAACTCATCATCCCCTCAAAAATATAAAAATGTGTAAAATCAATATCAACATCACAAAAATCAATAAAAATAATATTCAAAACTCTAAAATACACATATACTTATTCATAGGAGGATCATGAGGGTCAAACACTATTGCACCACTTGTATTTTCTCTACCCTATGTTACAAGAGCATCTACCACTACTAAAAACAAAATGGACCACCTATGAGTTGACCAAAATCATATGTAGGTTGGTATACAATAATATCACCTACATTAGGTGTTCGAATCACTACATCCACATCTACTAAGAATATGGGAACTAGGTATATAGTATTCAGGCAACCCATATCCACCTTTTGTAGTGAATCTTTCACATATCATATCCATATATATGTTATAGGGGTACATCCTATAGGATTTTAAACTATTTGGTCACATTATCAAACTAGAAATGGTCATAAACATCTATCCACTATTAATGAAACCAAAAACTAACCCAAAGATGTTTAAACTCCACTCTATCCTCTAGCCAAACTTATATATCCCCTATAGGGTTTCCACATAATATCACTACTATATAAATGATATAATATATGGAAACACTCCATCATAACACCTCTCATAACTCAAATTATCCCCATCCATCTATATGAATATATATAGATGTATCCATCCACCATGAGTCATCCACATAGGCTAGATAAATGTAGTGTGATCATAGCCCCAAAATGAATAAGTGTATCTAAGCCCAATCCACCTCCAAAACCTTCTAGGTTAAACATATGCAAATCCTAGTATAAGTAAGCCATCATTGTGCAATCTCAAGATTATTTCATATTATGATTCTAAATATAATAGATAAACCTATACATCCAATGTGAAATTTCAACCCCACCACCATCAAATACAATAAATGATGCAAGCAAGGTACAATTATTTTTCAAGCAAAAAACATTTGCCAACATAATCACATATAATAAGGTACTAATATTCTTGGGGGCATAATTTTCTACCTAAGCATGTTATAACATATATAAATATTTTTGATCAATGTGGGATATCACATCAAAACCTTTTAGGATCACCCATTTCTTAACAATCAACTACATGATCCTCCATACATCCTCTAAATTGATATTTATCTCCCCTATAAAAAACTATAAAGTATAAGTGTCTAAGTCCAATCATTCATCTATATTAGTCATCATGTGCATATTATATGACATTAAAAAAAATACTAGAAGCATCTAAAGTGAATCTATCATTTTTAGTCAATTGTAGACCTTGAACTGTATCCATCATGTGGTCACAATAAAACTCTTTGGCCTGCATATCTCCATACAACCACAAGTTCATAAAAATAACATTAGTAATATTATAGATAATTTTTAACAAAAAAATCAAACCATAATAATTAATAAAATGATTTTTTTTTATAGGGACATGACCATTGCCCCTCAAATAGCTTCATAGATAGGTCTAGTGCCAACAAGACAAGTTAATAAATAAGTCCACCACTAAGTAGACATGGATATAAATGAGTCTATGCTAGGGTTAGAAAACTCTGGTATCATTTGGATAGGTATATATTGGAGATATAATTACTACTAAACCTTTATAAATCACCTTAAATACAAATATTTACTAATTTTTCAAAATTTACATAATTCAATTTTTTTGTTTTTTTAACTTAGGAATAGTAACATGTCTCCCCATTAAAAACTCAACATGACTTGCTCAAACTAAGTCAACATTATAAATATCCTATAAATAATATTGTCTCTCTCAAAGCTCAAAATAATGAATTTTCATTGTTAAAATGAAGTACAACTTCTTTTTCAACCATCTTATTTTTATGAATTAACTTTTTCTTTAAAAAAAAAAAAAAAAACTTTCTAACTAATTATCCAAACTTGTGAACATGATATTTAAATAAATAAATTTTGGAACCAATCCATGTAAGTTGCATTGGAACACACACATTATGGTATTTTTAATTATACCATTTTCATCACTTCAATTAACATTTTAAAAAATACCAAATTTCATGCTTACTTATACGCACTACCACCTACATATTTTTCAGTCCTTAGAAAGATTTTAAATCATCATAATATAATCGTAAAAATATTTAAAAAAAAAATTAAATTAAATCAATATTTAATATAAATATATTTCAAAACACACACCTTATAATGTTAACATGACACACTTGATTCTCTCATGTTTTACATTGAAAGGGGGCATCCATCAAGCTTGTTATAAAATATATCTCAACACACTATACATGATTTAAAATGGTCACATGATATAAATTTATGAAAAAATAAAGATTATACACATAAATATTAGGGCTATATGACATAAAAATTCATTAAAATTTTAGATCAAAGATATAATATAAATATACAAATAATGAAAAATGAACTTCTACAATAGAGTAAAAGTTTTCAAAGGTTGAAAGTATTTCAAAAAAGAAGCACATGAAAACATTTGGTACATTTACACATATTCTAGGGGCATTGATAGGCATATTGATTCATTTAGAAAAAACTCAGAGTACATAATCATACACATTTGGATTCATATGGAAGGTCATATGCAAAAGGATTATAGGATCAAAGCTACATGTTATAAATACATCCATAATTGAGCATATAGATTCAAAAAATTCTATATATGATACTTATTCATTCCTATGCTAAATTAGAGTTTCAAAAGGCATGATACTATTTCATGCACATTTTCAAAGATTAAAGTTCAAAATTCAAAGGGCAAAGCTAAAAATTCAAAGGATAAATATTCATTTAAAAGTAAATTATATGAATAATACAATAATTATGGAGGTATGAATACTCTTCATTATTTTTAGTTAATGTAAAATAAAATATAGACCCATCTACAATGGTATGATTTGAATCTATGTAGGTTGTTTATGTTATAATTTAGTAACATTTAAATGCCTTGGAATCACTTCTAGTGAACCTAGTATGGTTCCAAGTTTTTGGGGATAAGTACATGGATTAATTGTCCTCATTGTTAAGATTCAGAATAATGTAGCTTTCCAATTCATGGGCTTGATTAGTTTTAGATTAAGGTAAAAATAGGTTTTGAAGGGACCCCAAAACCCTGAAACAAAGGGAGAAGGATGAAATAGTAATGTCCACAGGAGAAACCTAAAACCTACTTCAAAGAAGTATCAACATCAGGTTTTACATGGACCTGAAACCACCAAACAAGAAAATCAAAAGACAACCCCCAAGTTTTACAGAGACCTGGAAACTCCATAGTAAAGAGGATACAAAAAACCAGGTAACGAGACCAGATATTACATCCAACTAAAATAACCAAGATCTATTCTTCTAGTTCCAAAATCATCTTCACTGCTTCCTTACCTTTCATAGTAGTGTCATGAATGGTAGTAACCACTAACTTGGCTCCCTCTTCCATTGCTTTCTTCGTTGAGCTCTGTCTAGTTCTCTTGCTAGGCCCCTCCAAGGATTTGATTTCCTCATTTGCTCATTTTCCAATGTTTACAGTAGCAGCACATATGCTTGATGTAACCTCCTCCATCTTCATTCTGCTTTCCTTAATGAGTTCCCTTAGGTTGTTCTCATAGTCTTTGAGTTTGATAGGAATATCCCTCATCTGCTTTTCCATGTTATTGAATTTATTCTAAACTGCCTCTTGGTTACCTTCCATTATTTCCATTTTCTTCTTGAGTTCCATTATCTCCTTATACATCCATGAATCAAATTGAAGGATAGCATCTGCTTTGCGATTTGCCAAGCTCATAGGTGGGTGCCTCCTGTCATTCTACCTTATATCACTCCAATCTTCTGTATTCTTTTTTGGACTATTTCCAACTTCTTCCATGTGATCCTCCCTTTCCATTCATTTCTATTCCTTAGTTTCAATAGGGCTTTCATTTTCGTTACTGACATCCTTAGCTTGAGCTCCCTTTTCCATTACTTGGTTGGCGACCTGAACTAGATTTTCCTTCTCATTTATCAAAACAGGGTCCTCAAAAGGATCATCCAAATCTTTATCAGTTTCCTCAAACACTTGTTGTTTTTCCTCAGGATCATGGTTACTATTTTCAGCTTTTTCCTCTATAGTGACTCCTTTCTCATTCTTGTCTTGAACTTCATCTTCCTCACTGGAACTTGATTGCCTACTTTCTTTTCCTCCCTCTTCCTCCATGCTCTCCTCCTCAGAATTTTTAGTGCTTTCCCACTCTGTTTCCTCACTACCATTCTAATTTTTAAAACTAGGGAATTTGAATTTAGCTTTTTCTTTCCATTTTACTATTTCATTCTTGTTACTTTGTAAGTCCTTATTTTTTTCCGAATAAGGATTCATAACAATGGCCTTGTTTTTGCAGTGACCTTCAATTATTAGAATTAATCCCTCATGCAATATAGGATGAGACTCCTTTTTCCTATGAGTGAACAGATTTTGGAGCAAGGAGAAATGCAAATAGAAAGGAAAGGAGATTCTTACTTTGTGTTTGAAGTGATTAAGAAATACAAAATGAAATTTGTGGACTCTTTTGCTTCTTTCATCAAGTATGAAATACTCACGGATACAGCATAAGATGTCTCTCTAGATACCCTTAATCTGCTCCAAGTCAAAAAAGTCCCCACTCTTTTCCAGTTGTTGCTTCTCAACATCCATCTTTGGGAATTTGCAAAAAGCCTCATTTGAAATGCTGGTCTGCTTAGAGAATTTTATTCCCTCCATTGGAAGCCCCGTGACCTCCGCTATGAATTCCTCAGTAAGATTCACTATGATGCCATGGAGGATGACCCTATCATCAATCCAATTTTTGAAAAAAGCCATTGTAATATGGGGTTTTGAACCATGAATCCATTCCATGTAGCTCACAACCTTCCCTCTCTGAAGGATCTTCCAGACATCTTGTTTTGTTTTCCACTCTTCACAATTTTTGGGTTTTTACTTCCTTGGTTCTCCTTCCCTTTTGCGAGCCATACAAATATCCTTTAATGCCCAAACACTGTAAACTAAACAATGAACCCAGCTATTACCAATTTGGAAGAAAACTCACCTTTTTTAGGCACGTTCAAAATTCGCTTCACGTACTCTAGAACATTTTTGTTTAATGAGTGTAAACCTTTCTCTGTGAGGCCACTCCACCAAATCATTGGTTTTCTATTCCAAGCTGATGTTTCCCTCCTTTGCATGAATTGCATCATGATTAATGAGTACTCTAAGATCCACATTCTTGTTTAATGTATCCTGCCAACTCACCTTGTGTCCTGTTCGAACTGCGTGATTTGCTATCCAATCAGCAACCCCGTTGGCTTCACGGTAAGTATGGGTGATAGTAACTTTCTCAAATTTTTTGATTAAAGTTTTCATTTCCATCACCATGGCCTCTATAGACCATGAAACAAAATTTTTATTGTTTAATATATTTATGATATTCAAGGAGTCCCCTTCCAGCCATAATTTATAATATCCCGATTTAACAGCTAGTTTGATGGTTTGAAGGGCAGCTGAAGCTTCAACAATATGACAATTCAACTTACCAATGGGGATAGCAATAACATCAATTACATTTCCCACATGGTTTCTCAAGACTCCTCCACATCCTACATTTCTTGGGTTCCCTTTTGTGGCTCCATCAAAGTTTCCTTTGATCCACCCATGAGGGGGGACGTTCCAAGTAACACCTAGTCTAGGATTTTTGGTTTTTACATTAGACTTTTCTGATCTTAAGGGATTATCAATTTGAAATGTTGAATTAGGGTCCCTTTGTGATGAGAAATTCTCCTTAATAGCTCTAATAATGTTCTACCCCACCACCCATCCTAGAATTTCTTTTCTTCTAAAAATTTGTTTATTTCTTTCTTTCCATATTCCCCACCAAATATGGGGAAGAGTTAGTTTCCATAAAAAAAGAACATCAGGATTCTTAGAGGGACAGTACAAACTTTTAAAATATAGTTCCACACTTTTGTGGTGAATCCATGCAATACCCCAAAGATTGAGGATCTCTTTCCAAACTTGCTGCGTAAAAGAACAGTTCACAAACAAGTGATCTCTATCTTCAAAACCCTTTTTACATAGAATACACCTATTCACTACATATATTCCTCTTTTCTGTAAGTTTTCAAGAGTCAAGATTTTGTTTTGGAGAAGGGTCCAGTAGAATATTTTGATTAGTTACATCTAAAATTTTAAATTGGTTCATTCTCAACTATTCAAATAATTTAACACAAGCAATTACATTCTCTAAATGATTCATGAAGAGGTACAATTTATCTAATAAATATGGTCGTTGGTATAACAACAACCAACAACATGTTTTTCTCCCTTTACCATTTTTTGAACCATCTATTTCCATGGCCAAGAAATGAATAGGACCAAAATAATCCTCTCTCCACCTAAATAACATGATTATCCTCCACAAGTATCATAATTCAACATGTATACATGTGTACTAAATCCTTGCCATTTACATTTAAAATTTCATACTTAATATTTAAAATTTAATATTTGGACATTAATTACTCCACATGTTATTATAGATTCTATCTTGATATAGATGGTACAATTAGTGTATCTAAAACTAAAGTGTGTCATAAAAACTAAATTTTAAGTTCTATCTCTACTATAGAAATTTTATTACTATGAGGGGCAAAGGATAAATTTATACATCTAAATTTAATAAAATCCCATCCTTTGTGTCATTTTGGGAAACTTTGTACACATGGAATATTGATAGTGAATGAGGCATATATTAACATGTTTTACTTGAATTATCTTCTATTATAGTTTGTGATTTTTTCTATCATTCACTTATATTTAAACTTTATGATGTAAATCCCTAGGTTTGTCCCTTTGGCATTTTGGAAAATTTTATGATAATCAAGCAAGACCAACTAAAAACCTTGCCAATTTAGTATAAACTTATTTGGAAATAGCTTTTATATTTTATTTTGAGTCAAATTTCATTTTATTCTTAATTTTATCAATTAATTATTATATTGAGTCATATTTTGCATGCCAACAGGTCCAAATTTAAGAATAAAAACATTTATAACTATAAGGCTTGTCTAAGACATTAAGGATGGTTTTTTAAACTCTAAACGGTTAATAAAAAGATTTCATGTTTCATATATAAGTCTTATGAATAAATATTTAAGGTTAAAGTCTCGTATTTATACTTGTGCCAAGTCTAAAATAAGAGAAAGATCATCTAGAATTACATTCATGTTTACAAACACACATGTAAGTGGGAGAACTAAATTTGAGTTTTATTACTCTTTGGAGTAATGGAAATATAGTTCATCACTTGATATTTCAAAGGGGATTGAACAAGGTCAATCTATCTTAATCTTTTCACCCAATTCACCCTCATTCCATTTGATTCTAGTTTAGTTTGTGTAGGAAACTAGGTTTTTATCATTACAAGTGTTTATTATGATGTTGCAGGTTTGATAACATATATAAGATCTTAATTAATGCATATTTAGGTATTTAAATAATCAATTTATAATAGGGACACATACGTAGTCAAAATATTTGATCACATGATGTTGTTGTCCACATACAAAGCTCATGTCCAAATATATATTATGATTCTACATTTGATATGTCATTTATAGAATTAGGTTTTTTTATTAGCTACCTATCATAGTATATTTTGATAATTACATAGTCAATGGACTAGAACAAACTGTCTCTTCATACACTTAACATTGAACCTATCCAAATTTTATTTACATTCTTGATTATAATCCTACACCTGTATAATAACCTCTTATTTTTATTTTCACTCTCAAACAATCATAATAGTCAATAAATATCCATGTGAGAGATAAGTATATTTTATTATTGGTAATAATATTTTTTCACATTTATTTGTTTTTTCAAAATTAGAATAGTTGAATATTATATATCTTTAGCATTATGAAATTTCCAGCTCAATCCCTTTTGATCGATTCCCCACATATTTGATTCTAATTTGGTTTGTGTGCAAAAAATTATGGTTTTATCAATGTAAATATTTTATGTGATGTTACAAGTATAATAAGTCATCCATTATACTAATTAATACATACACATGAAGTTAAATAATTAGTTTAGTATTACAGTTAACATGGATAAGTTCACAGTCAATGGACTTGAGTGCACTATGTATGCAATGAACTAGGATTGAATTACAAATACCCTAGCTAAATTTTAAAACTTAGAGAAGTTAAATCAAGTATATTTAATTGGTATTTAATGAAATTAAGATATAACTAATGGCTTTATTAAACCTAGCAAGGGGATCACCTACAACACAATGTCAATGTAAAGGGTTACAAATCCTCTAGGCAATCAACATAATGCAATATCCATAACTAGGTATATATTTAAAAAGTAATCAAATATCAAAATAAAAAAAATGTATATAATGGAAAAGGTTAGAAACATATGAAAATGGGAAAGGACCCATGGTAGGCAAAGGTGGGCCTAGGCTACCCAAGGTGCATAAATGGAAAGTTTGAATAATCCTATAATGACATTGAGTTTAACTGAAGAGAACACTCAAAAAAATAGATATGCATTAATTAAACAAGAAACTATGTAACTTATATCTATCAAAATAAAAGAGATGGCATTGGAATATACTTACCTTGAATAAGATCTATTGATCCTCAATCTCTCCCTTGGCCAATAGTGTTTTTCAAGATATTTTTATGGTTTTAAGGATCTCAATGGATAAATCAAGATCTAGGATAAAAGGAATACTCTTATTATATATAAGACTCCACAATACAAGCTTTTCCATCTAAAATAATATTTGTACAATAACTCCTACAAATCTAGACTTAGGGAACAAATGTGAAGAATAAAAATTGAAAATGAATGTTCCTCTCTATTGGATTGAAATGGTGACTTATATTTATAGTTATGAATGAAGCTAATCCCTTATGGATATTTAAATAAAAATATCAATAAACTCTATTTGGTCCTAAATGGTCTGACTAACCTCAAACTAGGTTGGCCAAGTGACCTAATTATGGTGTGGACCAGTTTTTTTATAATTGCATCGATCTAATTAATGAATGAGGATATGAAAAATAATTTTTAAAAATATATAAAATAAGATGACATAGTAGGAAAATTTATGTCTTGACATAGTTAGAGGATGTAATATGGAAGTAAACAACTTAGGTAACCAAATATAATGAAGCTAGAGTGGATATAGGAATGATAAATATACAACAATATCTCTCATAAAGTACCATTAGTTTATCTACCCCTTTCCTTGTGCACCCTTTAATGCATGCACTTGAATATATTTAAAATTTATAGGTTGCTAAAAGAGATAAAATTTCAATAAATTATAAATTTTAAAAATATTATGTGTATACATATGCCTCACTTGAAGCTCATTATGTGTCACTAGAGTGTACCATGGGATGGTGATTTGGGAAATAACATAGTAACATAATAACTAATATAAAAAATGTAGCTGAAAGTTAAAAATAAGTAAAAGTAAATAAAATGTAAATATGTACCTTAACTTGTTACTATTGACAATAATCTCATTTGTAGTAAATGATGATAGGCACCTAGTGTGCAAAGTAGAAGGCAAACCTAAAAAATAAGAGAAAATTCATTTTTATCAAAAATATTCTATTAGCATTGAAATGTTCTCTATCTTAATAGGATGCTTATTTTAGTTTGTGAAAAGGTCATATAGAAACACATATATGGTAAAAATATGAAATTTATTGGTAAATAATTAAACGTTGAATAATTTGAAAAAATTAAAATAAAAGGGTATATTACTATTCATTTTCACATTTAATATTTTTATAAAACAAAGATATATGTATCCAAATCTATATATTTAAAAACAAGCTTTATGCATATAAAATGATGATAGGCACCCCATGTGTGGAGTAGAAGGTGGACCTAAAAATAAGATAAAATTCATTTCAAAAAAATCTATTAGCACTAAAATATTATATAACTTACTAGGATGCTTATTTTAGTTTGTGAAAAGGTCATATGGAAACAAAGATATAAGAAAAATATGAATTTTTAGGGTAAATAACTTGACACTGAATAATTTGAAAATTTTACTATAAAGGGTAAATTACTATTCATTTTTGCATTTGATATTTTTATAAACCAAATGTCTATGTATCGAAATCTATAAAATTGAGAGACAATGGCCTACACAGAGGAGGTGGATGTATCATAGCTATAGAAAATGTGGTATAGGTATGATGTTCATTAATTGCATTTTTTTAGCATTTTGGATAAAAATGGATTAGATTAATTATACTATGTGCTGGGGAAAACCTATGTGATAAAATTTTCCCCAACAAGTGTAGGTTTAGAGTTAAAAATAAGATGGTAAATGGGTAGGGGATGAAAAGTTAAAATGTAGGTCAAGGGAATTTATTATGGCCTGGTAATAATTAATAAATAGTTTAATTGATATAGACTAGACTAATATAGTTAAAAATTGAGGATAATTAAAACTGGTCAATACCATTAAAGTTGGATGATGTGATTGAACTAGTTTTAGACTATGCCATGTAACATGGTTGATATAGTATAAAAATAGTAGAATGGTTGATGACATATGTTTTGGTTGATGGAATATAAATTAACTTAATTGATGTAGATAAACATATGGTTTTTGATGTATAATATATTTAGGATATGGTCTATGTCATGTATGTATGCCGATGTAGTATAGGAAAAATGTTAATACAATAGGTCATGGCTGATATAATGTTTAATTAGAGATGGTAAATGTATTAAGATATATGGATAATATATTATAATAATATAATATGGATAATGTCATAAAGTACATGGTTGATGTAGTTATTTTTTTTTTTTTTTTAAATATTATTTTTGTCTAGTTTATTTCATTTTTTGGATAGAGACCCAATTTTTTATATGTTGTTTGATGTTTTATAGGGGTATCATATATTATAAATAATATTTTATATTATATGGTCACCATATTTATAGGATAATTTACCTACATTTGATTGAACTCATTTGGTTATGATTAGATTCAGTAAGATTATGGAGATGAAACAAGTCTCACTCAATATAAAATTAGTCACCATGTTATTAGGATCATGGGAAAGACTAAATAATAACTTATGATGGCTGGTTAATGGTGATACCATTTAGGTGGGGATTGAATTAGATTATTTTCATGCTTTCTTATGATTATCTATTATGGGCATACTTATGGTATAAAATACTCTGGATTCCTCTAATGAGAGGAAGGTTTTATTTGTGTGGGTTTTAGGGTTGGAAATGTGTGATGAGGAAGGTTTTCACATCAATTTATTTGATGCATATGTATCAACCATTCTAAATATCTATAAGGTGATTATTATACTTATGCCAACTTGAGTGATCTATCATAAGTAAGATGGCATATTTCCTTTATATATTATATACCCATGTCAATCTATATTAGATCATGACACATTGTATGATTTAGGTTTAATTATTTGGGTGAATTTAGTGAATAATTTTTATATAATTTTATGAAGAGGCCAATATAATATTTGGGCATATTACTATTTTGGGGAGTTAGATTTATATGCACTTCCCTATGTATAGACTAACTTGGTTTCCCCATGTTGTGGATGATGCCCTCCCATGAATGTGGATATTGGAATGAGATCATAATTTACATATGATTACCCATGCTCTATCATTGTATAAAATTTAATGTGGGAAGATCATTTAGTAGTTGTATGTGGGCACTATCGATTCCTAGGTATCATGGCCATCCACTATGCAAGAAAATAAATGAGTGAGGATCACTAAGCACTATTTGCATTGGATAGAGACTAAATAGTGTTATCATGTATCGGGATAGTTTAGACTACCAAAAAAGTATCTCCTCTTTTGGTCCTAACATATTGCGATTGTCATAGAAGGGAGTAGTATAGTGTGGGAGGTAGAGGGGTACCAATTGAGTTACCGATCATATGACCTCATTGTCATAGGGTTGTGATATGGTAGTGGAGGTGGTAATGAGAAGATAAAACTATAGGATGAGGATGGGTAGAGGTAGTTACATGGTGGTAGTAAAACTTACAAGAATAACCACCAATACTGGTATGACTTTAGAGGAGTTTATAGGTTTAGTCATATCCATAGCCACAACCATAACTATAGTTGTAATAGGGGGATCCTACAACTCAATAAAATATTAGTTATAAGATAGTGTGACATATATGTAGTAAATCATGATAAATATGTCATTCATCTAAGGCATTATATAGATTTTACACATTCTCAAAGGCTTGACACCCAAGAGGTGTTAGGTGGTCAATTCGATGGTGATATTGTAGGTGAGTAAAATTTATTTATATTGATTTATTATTTGAATATTTAGAGGTATATGATAGATATATTTATGAGGTTTTATATTTCATATAATATTTGATGTTATTTCGGTTTGCATTTTACATATGCTATGTAAGAGGAGGCTTGATGGAGGACCATAGTGGAGACTACCCACCATGATATTTTAGATGACATGATACCACAACATGATACTATATAGTTTATTGATTCATTGGTATCTTCATCCAATGAATCAAATATTATCATAGGGATATTGAGATGAAACACTATTAATAGTTGGCTAGGGAGAGTTGTAAGTGTGGTACGCACTGGCTCAAGAGAGATCCTCTCATTTAAATAAATATGGATAGGTATTGAGATTATAGGCCCAAGTGGGTAATATAAATGGGAAAGTGGATGGTCTACAATCATAAACACATTAACTAAAATATATTATACAAAGAGGGTAGTCTTAGGAATTTATGAGTAATGTAGCAAACTTGTCATTGGATAGAAATAATGGACCTAAAATTTAAATTTATTTTTTTAATATGTATCATTTTGTATATAATTTTTTTGAGAAATATATAAAGATATGTGTTTCAATATGAATCATGAATGTTAGCTATGGATGTATTTTATTTCTTGCACATGTGATTGTGGTTTCTTATGCTATGGGAAAATTTATGAAGTATGTTCTATTATTTAAGCTAACTAGTTTAGGTTGGTCATAGAGGTTTCCTGAGAGACAAATATTATCATAGGGATATTGAGATGAAACACTATTAAGAGTTGGCTAGGGAGAGTTGTAAGTGTGGTATGCACTGGCTCAAGAGAGATCCTCTCATTTAAATAAATATGGATAGGTATTGAGATTATATGCCCAAGTGGGTAATCTAAATGGGAAAGTGGATGGTCTACAATCATAAACACATTAACTAAAATATATTATACAAAGAGGGTAGTCTTAGGAATTTATGAGTAATGTAGCAAAATTGTCGTTGGATAGAAATAATGGACATAAAATTTAAATTTATTTTTTTAATATGTATCATTTTGTATATAATTTTTTTGAGAAATATATAAAGATATGTGTTTCAATATGAATCATGAATGTTAGCTATGGATGTATTTTATTTCTTGCACATGTGATTGTGGTTTCTTATGCTATGGGAAAATTTATGAAGTATGTTCTATTATTTTATAGAAAATGTGGGAAATTTTGAGACTAAAATAATTTAAAATGATAATTGTTCTTAAAGTAGATATAAAATTAAAAAATAAAATAAAATGGTAAAAATTAATGTAAAACATTTTAATTAATTGAAATAAATATATGATAAATTTCAATCCAAGATGTAAATTAGATAATAATGGATGATTAATGATGTATATGAAAAATAATAAATAATCAATGAAAATAGGGAGAAGCTCTTAATGAGTGAAAATTTCAAACTTAGTGCTTGTGCTAGTGTGTGATGTAATAAAGTATGACCATCTAATGGCACGTGAATGATGGAGATAAAGTGGTTTAAATATTTTTATGAGGAAACATTGATCCTATCCAAGGAAATACACTTCAATTTAAAAAAACAAAACCAAGAGGTGTGATAAGGTGGATATTTTTAAGGAAAGGTTGGTCCTATCCAAAGTTTTAAACTATAACTCACAAAAGGAAAATGAAAACGTGTAAGTAGGAAATGTCATCAATGATTTGATCATAAATAAATCATATCCATAAAGGGGAATGTCAAGGATAATATCATGTGAATGAGTGTGAGGTACCACATGTGTGATGTGGAAATCCTTATAAATTATGAGACACACTAAACAAGTATGTTAGTATTAAAATTTGTTGACATCAATGACTTAAACAACTCTAATTACTGAACACCCTAATTGGGATAATGATTTAAGTACGTATCTCATTCAATGAAGGTTATGCAAAGGAAAATTAAAATGGAACTACATTCCCATAACATGCTCCCCATTCCTTAAGACCCCTTAGAGAGTCTCTAGTCTACTACAAAGATTGGGTACTTGTGGGAGAAATTAGGTGGAATTTTATGATAAAATGAGATATCCTATCCCACAGTGTACCTCAAATATATCATGATGATAAATATGGAGTTTAATATTCAAATAAAATAGGAGATGTGCCAAAATATAATGTATTTTGGTGTGATCTAAAATTTAAAATTGTAATTTCCTTTTGATCATTGCCTTTTGTTTCTTTTAGGATACGGATTTTAAATTTTTATTTTATTTATTCCTCTTTAATATGGATTTGGATAACCAATCATGAGTGAAACAAATGATAAACACAAGAGATCTTACACTTGGTCACTAGAGAATAATACCAAAATACCATGGTATCAAAAAATTCTTATAATTATCCACAAGTGTGCAATCTCAAAATAAACTTTTGAATACCTCAAATAAAGTTAAGTAAAAATGAAGATGGGGATAATAGAAGATACATTCATGTAATAAGTGGTACATTTATGGGTATACTTTTATCTAATAAAAAATGTGTAAGGATTGTAATTAAAATGGCGTAGGTTATGCTAGTATATCCAATTCACTAGGAGGTTTTACTATCTTATAAAAATGATATAAAAATTACTTATGAAAGTAGTGATAATCCCAAAAGGAGGGTAAATAAATATAGGTATTTAAATTATCATGAATGAAAAACTAAAACATAATAAATCAAACCCAAAGGTGTTTCCTAAGTTCAAATGCTAAAAAAAAGGTTGATAATAAGTATAAATAAGGATATAATAGTATAAACAAGATGCCATAAATGTAAAGTAAATGTGGAAAATTAAAGTGCTGAAAATGAAAGAGAACCATGATATAAGTGAGATATAAACAACAAGGGATAACCAATGATCATAATGAAATGTAAATATCAAATCCAATATTATGATAATGTGAAGAATAATATGTTATGTCACATAAATATGTGATCATAATTGTTGATATATATATATACACGTCATCAATAACATATGATAAGTCCTATTGTAACTAACATCTATATCTATTCATGGTTTCATCTATCTCCATAGAGAGTCATGAAATGACTTCCTAATACATGAGCTCTATGATAAATAAAAATAATGAGAATAATAAGGATGAGGATGTGGCACTTCATATGATGGATAATCAATTCAAGGAACATACACTTGGGTATGGTTGATATCATTTTATATGTGAGAATGTATGGGTGTAAGATAAATATGATCCTTTATCTAAGAATTATCTAGATAATACTATTGTAAAGCTAAAGTTGTATGATGTAGAAAATGATGGAAATGTTTTTAGAGTCCTATACATCTATCTATATGATGTGTATCACACTGATGACAAATTAAATATACTTCCCCATGCTTGGGAATATATTATGGATATATGTTATGAGGTGGAAATATATTATCACTATAGGGTTGTGATATGTTAGGATGAAACACATCAATGTATTATCTAAGTGTGCATAGGCATGTCATGAAAACAAAAATTGAACCTATTAATAGTTAACTAGGGAGATCTACTCTCTATGGTAGGAATATAGTTATGTGTCTATTACTATTCTTAGAATCTCTTGTATATTTGACAATATTTGTCCCAATGACCAAACACCTTATGAAACTAACAATATGGCTCATGTACCCATCATCTAGGTGGAGAGTCAAGTTTTAACATGAGTAAAATATCATAAAATCTATTATCATGTTCCATGCATCTAAGAGAAGGATACATTACTATAAGAGATAGAGTCTATTTAAGTCAAAGTAATGTGGTTTCCATTTTGGGAAGAAGGTTTCTCCAAAGATTAAAAAATGTAGTGAAACAATATGATCCAATCATGGCATGATCAAGGAGCATAATCATAAGAGACTATGAGGTGACTAGAGTAGAATGGAAATAAAATGGATCCTACTCCATCTTTGTCTTGTGATGATCAATGGAGTAAGAAATAATGTCAAGTGTAGTAAAAGGAGAAGGAAATAAATCTATTACATGAATTAAATATAAATTTAAATTAGACTCATAATAATATTGACAACAAAGAATTTCTACATCCATAGCTTGAGCATAATCAACTAAGAATGGGTCATCTAGGGAATAGCCATCATCATAATCAAGTGTATTATAATTAATATAGAAGGTGCAAATTATTTTATCAATTTAACAATATTGATAAATTGATTATTTAGGCCTGAATATTGAAGTGTGAATTTCATTAGTTAACTTTTGACAATATTGAGGTCATACAGAAGGGGGTAATTGAGTGATAATTATATAAGGGAGATCTCAAGTTTTGATCTTAAAACTAATATCATTGTGTTAGAAGGTATGTTGCCTATAAGTTCAAAGTGTCCATTATAATTGGTATTAGAATTAATGAGATAGTTAAATTATTAATATTAGTGAAATGGGATGGTAAGTAAAGGTTTAAGGGTGGGTATTTTAAAAACATCACATCATTTTAGTTATTTGAAATTTCATGGATTATATATAGCATTGTTATTGGGAAATTTGACACACTTGCATTTAGAAGAGGTAATGGCTCACATGTGATGTGTTCAATGTTGTCCAAGAAATGTTTTATAGGTTAGTGGGAAATTAAACACCATAACCTTAACTCTAACCATGATGTGAGGGAAAATTATGGGAATATAAAGGGTACACATTTGTATTTGAGCATAGCCTTGGCATTTACTTTGGGTATATTTAAGGTTGTAGTCAAAGTATCCAAGAGTCTTAATGAAGTCAAGGTAGGAAACACAAGTGATTGAACCTTCATAAATAGAGACATGCTTGACTTAAATATCACCCAATTAGATACTACTGAATAAATTAGTATCATTCACATGAATTAATATTTCATCTAGAATTATAGAAAATACAATAAATTTAAGTGAAATAAAAGCATCCAAAGTTTCATCAACTTGTATGGATAGTTATTCACATTGTTAGAGAATATTATCCTTAGATCTAGATAAGGTTCCTTCTTTACCTATAGGTGGGTTTTAGGTGATATTTATTTCAAATAATAGTTTAACTAGTGATTAGTATGATAATGGAAATTCATCATGAGTTTAATAAAATGAATTTGAGAGGGAAGGTTAGAAAGTTATTTGATTGCATTCTACTCATCATTTCCTAAGGGTATTAAACCAAATTGAGATAAATATGCATAATATTGAAGTAATTCAATAAATGGAAGAGATGAAGGACATTTAAATGGATACAAATTATGATATTTTGGTTTGGCTGATGTATTTGATTGGGTGGATCAAACTACATTGAGTTATTCAATGTAGTTTGTTGTATAGAATAACTACAAACATCCTATATCGAGTTGGTCGATGTGGTAGTGAAAAAAGTAATAAAAACTAAGTACATCATGTTGGTAAATTTATTATGTTAATATATAGGAATGATAAACTACATCAAGTAAGTTTATGTAGTTCTTATTTTTCTAGTTTACTGTATTGGGTTGGTTGATGGAACATCAATATAAAGATGAAATATAATTAATTAACTATATCAGGTTGGATGATATAGTTTTGGAATGATTGTTAGAATAGATAAAACTAGTTGATATAGTTTAAATTTTTTGAAGTGTGGGTGACTATATCGAGTTGTTGGATTTAGTCACATGATATGAACTAGTATTGACTTATGTATACTCAACATGTAATGAATTTTACTCAAAATTTAAGCAATAAATAATAAGATAACTAAAATATAATAGAATATATTTAATAAACTTTAAGGGGGAAAACTCCACATCTTTAAAATAAGATATAATTTATAAATATGTTGATTAGAGTGAGACACACTCATCCATATATATAAAGTTAATGGGGGGAGTCACACCCATTCATCCCACCCTTACATCTTAAAAAATTGGCCAAATACAATAATTATCTAAGGAATGTAATTATAAATGAAGAGTATTAAATATATTAAGAAATTAAAATCCCCTCCTCCTTAAAAAAACATTTCCCTAAATTTTAAACAATTCTAGATGCTACTGCAAAAAATTAGTATCCTCCTATGTGGCATCCTCATAAGGAAAATTCTTCCATTTTACCAAATCCTCCTTAATCTCTCTAGTTTGAAGCCATTTAGTATGTGTATCAAGAATATTTTCTTATTCAAGTATGAAATTACCTTCCTCATCTAGTACAGGTAACTTAGCTCATGTATAGATGGTTTGGCCAGTTACATTATTCAAGAAATAAACATGAAAGACTAGATTAATGAGAGTAGAATGGGGAAGCTCCAAATTAAAGGAGACACTAACAATCTTATATAGGATCTATTAAAGACATAATACTTAGGAGATAGTTTATTATCCTTTTTTTTCTTAGGGATAATTACTTATATGGTTGGAGATGAACAAATACCCAATCTCCTACTTAAAAATTCCACTCACTATGATGATGATTAGCTTATTGTTTCATGTGATTTTGTACCATGGCTAAATTATCTCTGAGACTAGTGATAAATTATATTTGGTAGTGAATGTGCTCTTTGACAACATGCACTTTGGTTTGGATATGCAATGATGAGGTGAGGGAAGGATGTTGGTATTCATATAGTGCCATAAATAGACACATTTTAGAAGATACATGGAATAAAGTGTTATACCACCATTTAACTAGTGGTAGCCATTGAACCCATTTTTATTCTTAATCTGACACAAAATAATGAAGATAAGATTCTAGACATTTATTGACCACCTCAATTCTCCCATGAGATTGAGGATGATAGGATGAGCTATGAGCCAATTTGAGTACCCAAACATGAAAATAAAATAGTCCAAAACTTATTAGTAAAAATTGGATGACAAACATTCACTATGATCTTGGGAGTCCCATGTAGCTTTTGAACTATAGTAGAAAATAAGTAGCTATAATACTAGCTATAAAGGATTGAGATAAGGCACAAAAATGGGCATATTTTATGAGACTATCTACTATCACCATGATGACATTTTTACCTTCTGACCTAAGCAAACTAATGATTAAATCCATAGACACCTCCTCCCACTATTGACTTGGAATGGATAAAGGTTGGAAAAGACCTAATAGCTTAATTATTTCTCTCTTATTTTTTTGGCACACTAAGCATTTAGACACAATTTTTTGTACATCCCCTTTGAGTCCTTACCAAAATAAATCCTTTTTGACTCGATGATAAGTTTTCAAAAAACTTGAATGCCCTCCTATATGAGATGAATGAATCTTTAAAAGGATTTTATTTTTGAGGGAATAAGTCTTGCATAGGTATAATTGATATTTATACCATAAGACATTCCCTTTCCATGAAATTTTTTCTAAGGCACTAGAGTCATGTTGGAGACTATGAATTAAATTGTGAGTATTCACATTATTTTCCCATTCAAATCTAGCCTATTCCACCCAATCAACCTTTCAAATAGTCATGGCATATAACAATGCCTTAGTGGATTCATCCTCCCTAGATAATGCATAAACAACCACATTATCCTTAACTTTCTTATATATTATTTCAAACTCATTCCTTACAATTTTAGTCACCAACTTTTGTTTTTATTTATAAGACAAACATTATTCCAATAAATATTTTAGATTATCACAATCAATCTTTAACTTAAAATGTCTACCCATTAAATAAGGTCACCATTATTTGACTATATGAAGTATAGCCATCATTTCCTTCTCATAGATTGGATTTAAGACATTATTAATCTTGAGTTGATAACTCTTAAATGTCAGTAGTTTACTTTCCTAGATGAGTACTTTCCCAATTAAAAATCTTGATGCATCACATTCAACAATGAAAGTCTTTGAAATATTTGGGTTAGCTTAAATTGGAGTAGTGAACATGGACAATTTTGGTTTCTCAAATACCTTTCTAGTTGTTTCATTCCAATGGAAATAGTTCTTTTTTAACAATGTTTTAATTGGGGTTATGATGCTACCATAACTCTTCACAAAGTAATGGTAGTAACCTATTAACCCCAAAAACCCAAGAAGTTTTTTGATAAATTTTGGCACTGGCCACTCAATCATCACTTTGATTTTTTAAGGGTCCACCTTGACTCCATGTGAAATAATGTGAAAAAAATATTCCATCTCTTTTAATCCAAAAGAAAATTTGTAAGTTTTTGTACAAATTTTATAGAATGACCAAAACCTTTTTCACACACTACAATTTTTCTTCCCAAGTCTTACTATATATGTGAATGTCATTAAAAATACCAACAATGTTTTTGTAAAGATGTTTAAAAAATAGTATTTATCAGACTCTAAAATTTTGATGGGGAATTGATGAGACCAAAAGGCATTACCAAAAATTCATAATGTCCTTCACAAGTCTAAAGGTTGTCAAATGAATATCCTCATTTTAGATCCAAATTTGCTAGTATACTGAATGAATATATAATTTTATAAAGTAAATAAAACCATGTAACTCATCTAATAAATCATTAATTACTAGGATAGGGAACTTATATTTTGTTACATTTTTTTATTTCTCTATAATATGGGCGCATTATCCAAGTCTCATCATTCTTATGAACCATGACTACTGGGGATGAAAATGCACTTTGGCTATGTATGATGGTACCAACCTCCAACATCTCATGTATCATTATTTCAATTTAAATCTTTTGGTTGTATGGGTATTTATAAGGGTGAATTTTTGGTGTTTGAATACCTAGAATAATTTTAATATAATGATCATGATCTCAACTTAGTGTTAGTATTTTTGTAATTGCTTAAAAAATGGTTAAGTGCTTTTTAATAATCTATTGGATATCAATATATGTAGAGATATTCAATGGTTGAAATTCTATGGGTCATAACCTAATAATAAATCCATCAGCCCATTTATGAATAAGATTTTTCATTTGATGAGAGCTAACTAACTATGCATACTTTTCATATATTTCCACTAATTCATAGGTCAATCTTTCAGAATTAAAGTGCATGAAGAGTTCTTAGAACATGATCTCAATCATACTAAGGTTTTGATGCATTGTAATCCTAACACAATATCTAATCCACCCATGGGAATTAAAAAATAGGGGAATTGAGAATGTAATATCCCATGGAAAATTTGATATTATGGAATTTACCATAACAATTGACCACACTCTATCTATAATCATGACTTGAAACTATGGAGTAGGTTAAATAAAATAATTAAATAATATTTTCAATTTATTATTGATGAAATTATGTGTAATCCTATATTCAATCAATATTGTCACCTTTTATTTCTTTAGGTAACCCCCAACTTTGGAAATTTTGGGATTGTTAATACAATAAAATGCATGTCATGAAATAGTGGGATGGGAATCTTATAAGTTTGATTCAAGAACTATATCCTCTTCACCATATTTTGTTTCATCATCTTATTCATCATTCTCCACTTTGATGTAGATTAATTTCTTCTCATCACACTTATGACCTTTTCTCCATTTTTTATCACAATTGAAGTATAACCTTTTGGAGAATTTCACTTCAATTTAGTGAGGATTCAATATTGTAGGTTGAGAGAAGGTTTGCATTGAACCAAAACACTTTTTATTTCTAGTGAAATCCTTCTATTTGAATACATCTCTTCCTCTACCCTATGAACAAATACCTTAGATTTAGATACAATGCTTAGATTAAACATTCAAACATCTAGTTGGATTGTATCTTTAAGACCATGCAAGGAGAATCATTCGTGTTGTCATCTGAGATATCATCCACCCTCAAAGATAAGTTATAAAATTATTTAATATAGTCTTTAAATAAACTTGATTTTTGTAGCTTTGGTAATTTTATAAATTAGTTCTCTATTACACTATGATGGTAGTGCATTTATATCTCATCCATGAACATTGACCAAGTAACAACAAGACCCTTATTTTTATTCTAAGTGTAAAACCATTGATACTAAATAAAATAATCTAGATATAAATATAAGGATGCCATAGCCACCTTTTGTCCACATAATATACATCAAATAAATTCTCCATTTGGTTGATCTAAGTAAGGGTATCCTTCTAATAAAACTTTTTCATTTCAACTTTTGGAGTCATGTTTCTTACATGTAGTGGATTTGTATTTGTTTGGGAGTGGCTCAAAGATATATCCAAGTTGGGTTTTGAAATATTTGGACCCAAATATCAACCTTGATTGGAATGAATATTAATTAATTGTGGTTGGTTTTGAGGATGTTGAAAAAAATTCATATTTTTACCAAACTTGTTTATGCTATCATCCAAGCATTGATTAATTTGATCTACTTTATTCATCATATCTTATTACAAACCTTGCATAATAATTTGTAGGCCTTGCATATTATACTCCAAATAAATCACTTTATGGTCAGTTGTATAAAATCATGTAACCATATATCCACCTTATGACTCCATATCTTCTTTTCCATGAATTTTCCCTAGAGTTTCAACACCCTTTCACTTGCCCCTTATCTATGATCATGCCCCAAACTACCTTGCCAATATCCACCCTAACTATCATCATTGATATAACTTTGACCACGTAATGTGGTAACAATTTCAGCCTTAATTAAGAAAACACAAAGAATAAACCTATACTATATTTTTGTGAGATTTATAGAAATGTAAAAAAATGTAAAAAAATCTAAAAATTGTGGACTATAGAGCAATTTAATGGAAAATAGTGAAAATGAAATAACTCCCTCAAAATTAATCTTATGGTCTTTAAATACTTAATATTGACTCCTTGTAAGATCCTCAAACTACAAGAAAAAAATATGGAAAAAATCACACTATTTTGATAGATATAGTGGAAATAATTTTGTTACCCAAATCACTACTTTGATACCACCTATAATGAAATTTATTCATAATTTAAGCAATAAATCACAATATACCTAAAAGATAGTATAATATATTTAATCCACTTTGTTGGGTAAACCTACAAATCCTTAAAATAAGATATAATTCACAAATATTATGATTGGAATGAGCCACACTCATCCATATCTATAGAGTTAATGTTGGGAGTCACACCCATTCTTCCCACCCTTACATATTAACAAGTTGGCCTAACATAATAATTATCTTTAGCTAAGGAATGTAATTAAAAATAAAGATCATGTTATTTATTAAGAGCTTAAGAAAACATATGTAAAATGATATGGATATGTCTTGCAAAGTTTTAAAAGTAGGGAAATTGTTATAAGTAGAACGTGGATAAGTGTCAATGTAAGATACCATATGATTCACATTTTTCATATTGACTACATTTTCATCATTGGTTAAATAATGAGGATCAAATAATGATTAAACCACATTGGAGGAAGGAGGTTAAATAGTAGTATGTTGATGATTTAGAGGTGGTATTTATAGATGGTAAGGTGAGCATTAGCTTGTTTGAGAGTATCATGCCTAATTTTGGAATCATAGGTTTTTTCTACATTATCATAATTTTATTTATGTTCATATTTCATAATTTCATGATAAAAATTAATACTCAGGATAAATTCAATAGAAAAGTTCCTAAGTTTCCTACATGTTTCATGATAATGTCCCAAACTTGTGTGATACCAAAAAAAAATTATGGCTTATACCAGCGTTTGGTAAAGTGAATAGGGTCAAGTTCTCTTGTTGAAGATTTAGGAATATATTTTGAATTTATGATAGAGAGATAGGTTTATGAAAGTCAACATTGTTTATGTATGTTGATGAAGAGGTAAGAGGATAGAAAGGAATTTAGATGAAAAGTTGGGAAATAATTTCCTCATTGTATCCACTAGAAAAATAACATGAATGATATGTATAAAATCATAAGTGTTTATAACACCATCATTGGTAGTATTTTTTTTATATATCTCATAAGCATACCAGTTTTAGAGGTAGGTTGGCAAGGCTAAAAATTTCTTATGAGGAAATCTTGGTGTTTAGCTTGATTAAGGGATTCCTCTAAATATTTTGGAGAGAGATTACTAACTATATATTGGATTTTAGGATGAATAACATTAGTAAACATATAGAAGAGGTTTTATTTTGACATGTTGTGTTTAGTGTTGTTAGATAAGGTTTTATAATGCTTAATGAAAGTTTAGGTGGATTCAAATTCTTCTTGTTTACAATTAATAAAATGGGCTAAACTATTTTCAACAATATCATTGGTTTGAAATTACTGAACCAAAGCATTAAATAAGTCTTCTAA
This sequence comes from Torreya grandis, assembly GCA_037957365.1. Taxonomy (NCBI): domain Eukaryota; kingdom Viridiplantae; phylum Streptophyta; class Pinopsida; order Cupressales; family Taxaceae; genus Torreya; species Torreya grandis. The sequence continues at coordinate 114,258 of JARHVA010001680.1, read as the reverse complement.
GTCAAAGATAATATGAGACTTAAGTTAATTATACCAATCTATAACATCCATTTAAAAGGTTCTAGTTAGAAGTTTAGTAAAAACAAAGGTATTTATCTTATTCTAAACTTTTTCAAGGTTACCAAAATATCTCAAATGTAAATCAAGATCAATAAATCCATTATAGATGATAGTAGGAGTGATACCTCATATGTCTATGTTTATAATTTAAGGAATTAATGATTCATTTTAAATATTATTGATGACTTTATTAATAAGTGGGGGTTGAGGAATACGATTTCCATGTGCATCTCTAGGGGGAAAGGGGGAGAATTTAGATTTTTCACTCCCCATTGAGGTTTTTGAGGATGAGTTTACAATTACAAGAGTAAATTTTCAATTTTCATCATTTGATTGGAACTATTAATTTGGAAGGTAGCCATTTGATTCATGGCTTGCAACAAGACTTAATTAGTATTGAGAGTTTGTTGAATAGTTGAGGTAGCTTGAGATGCACTAGTGGTAACATTAATGTGAGTATTAGTGTGAACACTTTAAGTAGGACCACTAGAGGAAAGATATACCATAGTAGTCTATATACCAAGCATAGTATAATAAGAATGAAGAGAAGAAGTCATGCATTAACTTTCCCTAAATCCTATTGAAATTTATGTTTAGGTGAATGGGGACATCCTATGTGGGGTCTTATCATGAGGTTATATATTAAAATTTAATCCTTTCCCTCATGTTGGTGGTTTTATTTAATAAAAAGGACTATTTATATAATATACTCAAGGCCAATTTCAACCTAAAAAGTAGGCATGCATGGAGGATAGTTAAAAGGATCTACAAGTTGAGTAATAGGGAGTGAATTTTACTCTATTATTCTAGTAGTAACTTAAATAGTTATTTTATTTTGGTTGGTGATAATATTAAAAAAAAATCTAGTAGATTTATGAGAATTAGTCAAATCAGTCATGTCATTTTGTGTTCTCTACTCTTAATCATTATGGATATAATACATGATGGAAGGTTGAAGTGGAAACTAAATTAGATAACTAAGGAAGACAAAATATATAAAAATCATTTGTATCTCCCAACTCTGTGAAGTAGAATAGTTAAAACTATATCAAATAGTTCAATGTAATTTTATAACCAAAATGTTTGAGCTAAAAATTGTATCAAATAATGCAATGTAGTATGGTGGAAAATTTGGGATATAATATATAAATGAACTATATCAAAATGTTCAATTAAGTTACATAGATGGGAGATAATTAATATAATTTATTGAGTTAGTCAATATAATTTATATTAATAGGATTGAAAGCAATAGGAAAGAGACTAGTTAAATTTATTTAATGTAGTCTATAGGATAAAGATATGAGAAAAAAATCTAGTAATTGTATCGAGTTATTTGATACAGTCACATGGATAAAGGGTAAGATAAAATAAAATAGATTGTGTTTATTTTTTTAATACAATTAGTGATGTAAACACATGAAACTATATCGAGATAGTTAATGCAATCTATAAATAAAGGTAACTATATCAAAGTTGGATGACATAGTTACACCACACAACACAAAAATGTATTGATGTTGGACAATATAGTATGCAATATAGAATACAATAAAAATTAAAAAAATAAAATATATTTATAATTTATAACTATTTTTTTTGAAAACAAGATTAGGTAGATGCACCAAAAGGATTAGAATGATTTATAGTCTCTCATAGATATTGACTTATCCATTAGATAGTGTTAGTCTAATGTTTTATATCACTAAATATAGAGGAAGTACCATTCCCATAACCCAATAAACCTAGTGTCAAAGGTAATATGAGATTAACTTCCCAATTCTAACCACTAACTAGTGCACTATAGAATTAGATGGATGGATGGATTCCTATATTTTAATGAAAAGGAAATTTGAGGGGTTTTTGATATTTTGTGAGGCATTTGGAAACTAAAGCCAATTTTTAAACATGTAATATGGATGATTATTTAGGAAAGAGTTCATTCCATGATGTTTATAAATAATAGACAAGGATTGTAAAATACCACTGTGCATTCCTTCATGATAATAGCTAAGTAGTTTGAAAACTACTAAAACACAATTTCTAGGGAAAGCCAAATAAATAAAAAAAGTTTTGAAAATCAATGTTGAAAACAATTTTATAGAATTTAGTGAATTTAAGTAAACATGTATTCAACTTGAAATGAAATGTGTGATTATATTTTTAAAGGAAAAATCAATTCACTGTGCTTATGCTTAAAAATTTGAATAAACATAACTATATCAATGTTGGATAATGTAGTTGTACACATATTAAAAAATTATACAGAGTAGATCGATACAATATATGTAAATAATAAATAAAAATAATGATATATGACTAGATTGAACATGTTGATTTATTCTATTCAAGATAATTTTAATTGTAGAATTGAATCAAGTATCTTGATACAATCATAAATAAATAAATAAAATATAAAAATAAGATGAATGACTCGATATAATTTATTAAAAAATAAATGTAACACAAAAATTAATCAACAAAATAAATATAGTTTAATAAAAATATTTTTAGATGAAATAAAAAATTTAAATATAGAACTAGTTCAAATAGATTGATCTAGTTGACTAGAAATAAAGCTAAAAATTAACAAAAATGAAAATACAAAACTATGTCGAGTAAATTGATATAGTTGATTAGAAAAGTGAGTCTAAGATAGAACTTTATCAATTGGTTAGATATAGTTTTTTGGATATATGTTTAAATATAACTAAATTTAATAGGTCAATATAGTTGGTTGGAGAAAACAAAATATAGATTTGGGAAAAAAATTGTGTCATGCAATTTGAAATAATTCATTGAGAAACACATAGATAAACCAATGTTTTATTCCCAAATATAGGTCAATATAGTTGGTTGGACATAGATATATTTCATATACATGTGTATAAAATTATAATATATAATGCAAGTGAGTTATTTGGTTTGAAAACCAACTCACATGGATAAGCTTGAGAGAGAGTATAAATGATGAAAGATAAGTAGAGAGAATATCGTGAAGGATAATACTTGACTCCTACTTCATAGGATAAAAAAATTGTATATATACCTCTCAAATAATTGAATAATACCATCTGAGAAAGTTATAAATATGTTTTAATACTATATTTTATGATTTTTTATTTGTATATTTAGAAAATATAAATTGGAAATAATATCTAAGATTGAAGTAGGGAATTTTTGTGAGAATGGTCTATTAGTATGTGTAGAGGTAGCTATAATCCATTACCCCATATAATGGAAATATATATATATATATATATATATATATATATTTAGTTTAGTTTATATTATGGCATCTCTATCTACCTAGAGTATAGCCCACAATGTTGGCATAGGATCTAGTATTTCACAGTGGAAACATGGATAGTGTAATGATAGGCCTATGCATAGCTAAAAGATATATTCATTTATTCATGTTTTTTTAGAGCACCATCACCAAACACATGGATATAAATGAGTCCTCATGTAATCTACATTCTTAACAATCACATTAGACGTTCAAATACATTAGAAGTTTGGATGAAAATAATGACTTTAGGAAATGTTTTGTAGGTTTGTGTACTTCCAGCATAGGTGTCAGTCCATCATACGAGTTACATTTTATTTAAGCCACACATAATAAAGGTTTAAAATTATCATAAAAATATTTATTATGAAAACCTATTTGATCTATGCATGACTACACCACCACCCTACTCCTTTTCTACGTACATTTCATTAACCATTAGGTGGATCGATTATTGTTTTAGTTGAGTCTTATATTGAATCTTTCTATTAAAGCATGCAATATTTTTTCATAATTTATAAAAATATCATAGTTTAATAATTGTCTTTTAGTTTATGAAATTATTTTTGTATAAGGATCATATAGTCATTTTAGATAGCTTTATAAAGTCAAAATTCTCTTTTGTAGTTTGTATATAGTATTTAGGTTATCCGTATGTATCACTAGTTTCATGGTTTTAAATTTTGTATAAGGTGTTAGGACTTGTTCCAAAGTCTTAACAATAGGTTAGTTTTTTGGTAGAAAATAATTACTATTGTAAATGGGGCATGCATCTTTTATAAAGACACCCCCATAAAATAAATAAACTTAGTTTAATTATTAGGTAGTTTTTATGTTTTATGTTTATTAATTAGATTTGCTTTACGGGTTGTTTTCCCGTATTTAGTTGGTTATTGGATTAGTTGTTTTTACCGGTCATTGGTAAAAACTATATAAATCCATATTTGCTTTGTGAAAGGGTTAACGGAGTAAAGGCACCCTTATGTAATTGTTATTTTGAAATTAATAAAATACTTGTGCACTCGCACTAAGCGGGGACAAGGTTCAATCTATTTTGATCCTGGAGTTATCAGTGGTATCAGAGCATGGTTGGGAGCACGGTGAATTCGAAGGAGGAAGGTGTGATTTCTTTTGGCATGAAAATAAGGTATGCCATATACTTTGGTTTAAATATTTTGAAAAATTATTAAATTATTTTAATTTTTCAAAAATTATTTATATTTAAACCTGTATTCTCCATATACCACTGTCTGGCCTTTTTTTGGATCATTCATACTCCATTTTTTCTGAGTTCAAGCCTCCTCATTTGGTATAAAAATGAATTTTTAATATTTAATGTTATAAAATTCATTGTTTTTTGGCCAAAATCAGATTTGTACGGCCTTTTATCTGAGAAAAACATCTGAATATTTTCAAACATGGCTGCCATTGTGTTTTGAATTCATTTCAGCTCCTTTTAAGTCCAAAACCTCTGTAAATCTTGATCAATTAGCATTCAAAACCTCTGTTGTTGCATGTTTTATTGAAAATCTAGAAAAACCAGACTTCTACGGCCTATTGTACGGCCTTTCCAATGCCTTGGATTTCATTTTAATTCCATTCCCTGCAAAATACTTCAAAACAATTTGTAAAAACACAGTATAAATCAGTTTTTAGCAGCTTGTACGGATTTGTACGGCCTAGGTGAGAGAGAGCAGGGGGAGAAAAAATTTCCAGCAACAGCCATGGCGTCCCAGGCAAGCATGGCGCTGGAATAAAGTTCAGAAATTAATTTTTTGCTGTTCTAAAGTTTTGTTTATAAAATATTTGCTGCTGGGTCCCATCCAGGAGAAAGCTTGAAATGAAGGCTGTCAAATTAAAAAAGAAAGGGAAAAAGAATTTATTTATTTACATTCTCATGTAATTTTTTTTAAATTTTCCCTCATACACAAAAATCTGGTACAAATATAAATTTTTGAGTATAACATTTTGTAAATGCTCTTAGAGCAATTGGTTAAGTTTACTTTGGTAAAAGCTTGCAAGGGAGGAGGTCAAGGGTTCAAATCCTTTTTTGGAGAAAGTCTTTTTTTATTTGGAATATACTTTTTTGAAAAAAGAATATTCCCTTTTAATTCAGAACATTGTAAAACACATACTTATTGTATTGTGTTATTTATTTTTTGAAAAAGGGGTGAAATTTAATCTTTTTTGTTTCGCATTATTGTGGTGAGATAAGGGTGTAATTGGTGAAATAAGGTTGTAATTTGGTGAAATAAGGGTGTAATCATTATTTTTGGTGTGGTTAAGTGCAAAACCCATCAAAAATACTTATTTTCTATTTTACGCTCTACACGGAGGTTAAGTGCAAAACCCCGTAGAAGCAGTGTCTTGTGCAGTGAGTGTGATATTTGTTTCATTTCTTTCGCATTTTATCGCACGTTTTTCTACTGTACTTTCTTTCATTTCAAAAATGCCAAAAATTTAGAATTTGCTTTCAGATGGTGATAGATTAACAATTTCCAATTATTTAGATTGGAAACGATTGATGGAGGCTTCACTAGTGTTTAATGAGTTATGGGATATTGTTAAGAATGAAAATCCCACATTGCCAACAGAGCAGGCTAAGTTAGATATTTTCAATTTGCATGATTCTAAGGCCTTAGCTCTCATTAAATGTTGTTGTACTCGTGATACGTATGTTCATATAGAAAATTCTCCTCATAGTTACACTACATGGAAAACATTGTCAGATTTGTATGATAAGAAACCGAAGCATAAGAAGATAGTTATTCATATGCAGTTGTTTACTTTGTCATTAGATGAGGATGGGGATATGGGAGAATACATGTCTAAGTTGAAAAATATCACTACTGAGTACACTAAGGCTGGTTTTGGAAAACTAGATGATGACCTCATAGTTACTACTGCTTTGAAAGGACTACCAGGGTCCTATAGGAATTTTGTTGAAATGTTGCATGTCTCTGACAAGATCACAGGCATCACCTTTGATAAGTTGGCTGAGTTGCTCATCCAACATGACCTCTCTCTACCCAAGAAATCCAAGAAAACTGAAGAAGCCCATATTTTAGAGTCAAAGCCTAGTTCATCTTCATCTGGGCATCAAAACAATAGAGGAAACAATTATAGAGGGGGTCGAGGTTACAGAGGAGGCAGATATCAAAACAGAGGTAGGGGTCATTCACATAATCAACAATCTAATCAATCACATTCACATGAAACAAGTGATCGAGGACATGGTCACAATTCACATAGGGGCAAAGGTCGAGGTAGATCTGACATTCAGTGTCATAGATGTGGAAAATTTGGTCACATTGCCTCACAATGTAGAGTTCCTTTTGATAAAATTCAGAGGCCACAAAAAGTGACTAAGACTAACTCTGCTCAGTATGTCGATCATGACTATGATGAATCTAGTAATGTTGCCCATGAATTTGCTTTTACTTCTTTAGGGCACATTGATTATGTTGAATATGAGGCTAGAGATGAGCTCACAGATGTATGGGTTTTAGACACAGGAGCAACCAAACACATGACATTTAGGAGAGATTTCTTTTGGTCTTATAAGGAAGCTTCTCTCTCTCCAGTTGCCTTAGCAGATAAGTCTATGCATACACCACTAGGACTTGGTACTATTCAAATTCTTCTTCCTAATGGGTCTATAAAATACTTGGAGGATGTTTGGTATGTTCCCACATTGAAGAAACACTTACTTTCTTTGGTAACTATCCGAAAGAAAGGTTATCAAATTGTGCTTGAAAATGGGCTCATTTACATCAATTCAGTGAAGGATAATTATAAAACCATGTATACAGGATATGAAGATGGAAACTTGGTTAGATTGCATTGTAAGGTGCTTCCTCCAAATGTAGAACTTGTAGCAGTTGTTGATACAGGTACAGGTACTATGTCTACACAGCGGTTATGACATCTCCGCTATGGACATTTGAATATCCACTCTTTAGTGGATTTGCAGAGATATGGTATGGTGAATGGGTTGCCCACTTTTCACAAAGATAGTATTCTTTGTGAGTCATGTGTTTTGGGCAAACAAAATCGGGAAAAATTTCCTAAACAGTCATCTTGGAGAGCTAACAGATGTTTACAGCTAGTTCATAGTGATGTATGTGACATGAAAAAGTCATCCATTGGTGGGTGTAGATACTTTGTCTTGTTTATTGATGACTTTTCTAGGATGACTTGGGTATTCTTTATGAAAAACAAATCTGAAGTTTTCGCTAAGTTTGTTGATTGGTTACACTTAGTCGAAAAAGAAATAGGTTCACATTTGGCCACTCTTCGTTCAGATAATGGAGGTGAGTATACCTCTAAATAATTTTTAGACTATTGTCGAGAACATGGAATTCATCGAAAATATAGTAATGCTTATACTCCACAACAAAATGGAGTATCTGAACGAATGAATAGAACTTTAGAGAGCACAGCACGTGCCATGTTGCACTATAAATAGCTTGATGATAAATTTTGGGCAGAAGCCGTTGGTACTGCAGTGTATTTGAGAAATAGGTCCCCCACAGTTGCACTTTTGGGACAAACTCCATATGAGGCATGGTATGGGTTTAAACCCAAAGTTAAACACTTGAAAGTGTTTGGATGTCTTTGTTTTGCTTTGGTTCCTCCTAAACACAGAACTAAGTTGGAACCACGAAGTCGAAAATACATCTTTCTTGGTTATTCTGAAGATAAAAAGGGGTTTCGTTTGCTTGCACAGGATTCAGGCAAATTCATAGTGAGTCGAGATGTAATATTTGATGAATTTGGGACTATGAACACTGCAGAGATTGATTCTCAACTTGATAGATTAGAGAGGAAAAATGCAAAAAGAGATAAGGGTTTGAATAATGGGGATAACTCTTCGAAGTTATGGTATGAGACTCAAATTCCTTCACTTTCCTCTCTTTCATCTACAAGTTCACAGGTTGATGACTTAGAAATTGTTGAAAATTCTCTAAGTCCCCCATTGAATAATGCACCTAATGAGAATTCTGGAGTTCCTGATTTGAATAATTTGTCTAAGTATCCAAAATGGGCTCAAAGTACTTTTTCTGACTTGACAACAGATGAAGTTGGTTTAATAGGGCCTAGGAATTCTCGAAAACAAGTGAACTATGCTATGGTTGTTACTACTTCTTCCACTGAGCCATCCACTTTTGAGGAGGCATCTTCTGAACATGTTTGGCAACAGGCAATGAAATGTGAGTATGATTCCATACTCGACAATAATACATGGGTTTTAGTTGATCCTCCTCCACATGTTAAACCCATCGGATGTAAATGGGTTTATAGGACTAAGTATAAATCAAATGGTTCCATTGATAAACATAAGGCACGACTTGTTGCCAAAGGATATGCACAACAAGAAGGTATTGATTATGAGGAAACATTTGCACCAACTGCCAAATGGCACACTATTCATATGGTACTTGCCTTAGCAGCACAAAATGGTTGGAAAGTACATCAGTTGGATGTTAAAAGTGCTTTTTTAAATGGTGATTTACAGGAAGAAGTCTATATGAAACAACCTCAGGGTTTTGAATAGGTGGGTGCTAAACACAAAGTGTGTAAATTGACAAAAGCTTTGTATGGGCTCAAACAGGCACCTAGGGCTTGGTATGAGAAAATGGATTCATACTTGAAATCCATTGGTTTTCATCGCAGTGAATCAGATGATACTCTCTATTTTCGAGTGCAGGGTAAGAAAATGGTGATATTAGTTCTCTATGTTGATGACTTGTTTATTGCAGGTAATGATGAAAATCATAATAAGTCTGTGAAGAAGGAATTAAAAGATGGGTTTGAGATGACAGATCTTGGACTTCTTCACTACTATCTAGGCATAGAGGTAACTCAGAAAGAGCACAGTATTTTCATTTCACAAACTAAGTATATTTCTGAGTTATTAGAGAGGTTTGGCATGAGTGATTGCAAACCTGCCCTCACTCCCATGGAAAGTAACTTGAAATTGTCTAAGGATGATAGCAGTGCCTTTTTTGATGCCACCACATATAGACAATTGGTGGGAGGTTTGATATATTTGATGACTACCAGGCCCGATATTTCATTTTCAATTGGAATTTTATCTAGGTTTATGCATGAGCCTAGAGAAATTCATTGGCATGCAGCAAAACGAGTACTTCGTTACCTTCAGGGAACGAAAACATATGGCCTTGAATATCACCACAACAAGAACTTCAAACTTATTGGATATTGTGATGCAGATTTTGGCAGATGTGTGGATGACAGAGTGTCAACCACAGGATACACTATGCATATGGGTTCAACTGCCATTGCTTGGTGTTGTAAGAAGTAGGATACAGTGGCAAATTCATCAGTAGAATCAGAGTATATTGCAGCATGGGATGCTTCTAGAGAAATTGTTTACCTTCGTCGTATTCTTGAAGATCTTCAGGTTTCTCAGTTTGCTCCTACACAGTTATACATTGATAATCAGAGTGCAATCAAGATGTCCAAGAATCCAGTGTTTCATGCCAAAACAAAACATATGGATGTCAAATATCATTATCTGCGAATGCTGGTGGCAAAGAAAACTCTTGATCCAATATATTGCCCAACTGCCGATCAGACAGCTGATATCTTCACAAAACCCCTTGACAGAATCAAATTTGAAAAATTCAGAAAAATGCTTGGTATGTGTCCAAAGACCTAACTTTGGATCATAGGGGGGTTTGTTAGGACTTGTTCCAAAGTCTTAACAATAGGTTAGTTTTTTGGTAGAAAATAATTATATTGTAAATGGGGCATGCATCTTTTATAAAGACACCCCCATAAAATAAATAAACTTAGTTTAATTATTAGGTAGTTTTTATGTTTTATGTTTATTAATTAGATTTTCTTTACGGGTTGTTTTCCCGTATTTAGTTGGTTATTGGATTAGTTGTTTTTACCGGTCATTGGTAAAAACTATATAAATCCATATTTGCTTTGTGAAAGGGTTAACGGAGTAAAGGCACCCTTATGTAATTGTTATTTTGAAATTAATAAAATACTTGTGCACTCGCACTAAGCGGGGACAAGGTTCAATCTATTTTGATCCTGGAGTTATCATAAGGTTTGAGTTATATTATTAACTTATTAAAAGTAAAAAGTCAATTGTTATTGATAATATTCAATTTTAAGGTAAAAGGGTCTTTATTTTATTATTTTTCAAAGTCATTTTTGAGTTTTGTCTAGGTGAATATTAGAATTTGTTTTATTTGGTATTATCATAACCATTGAATGGTTATTGACATCAAAAATAAAAAGTGTCATATATGTCATCAATAGTATTTATGTATATGTCAAATTCTAAAGTATCAAATTCATATTTATATTAAAAGAGTCAATTTTTTTTTGTAAAAATATGCATTTTTAGGGTAATCGACATCCAATGTTGTTGTCTTATGATTTTTTGAAGATGGATATTCCACTCAAAAAAACTATTGGTTTTAAATTTCACATAGAGAAAGTTAAAATTCAAATACAACTAATGAAAAAAAATTTGGGTGGAATTATTAATGTAAAATAAACATAACCCACATATGAAAATAAATTACTATAATGGAATAACATATATGATAAGGCCAAAGCTATCATTGTCCTTGTACTTTTGGATTCCAAACTAAAATATGTAGATTTGAAAAATTCATCCACTAATATTTGGGATAATCTAAATAAGTTATTTGGTGATAAAGTAATTAATGTTAAATTTTACATAAAACTATACTTATTCAAATTAAAGATAAGTGAAGGAAGCATAATGTCTAGTCATATAAATTAACTTAGATATCTCATGAGGTATTTAGTAGAAATCAAATATCTATTTTATGATGAATATGCTAAGGCCATTTTGTTAAATAACATATCTACCAAATATAATAATTTTCTATTCACTCTTGGTCATATTCCATCACAATTCCTAGAAGACATGATATCAACTCTCTTAGTGGAAGAGAGAAGGATTTTAGAAGATGTGGAAGTAGAAAATATAATGTACTCAAAAAATAATCCTAAAATATTTTTAAAAAATAATGATGAAGTTAAATGTTTCTATTATAATAAAAAAGGGCACACATCCTAGGTTTTTAAGATTCAAGCTAATGATATACTATAAGGAAAGCTTAAAATAAATGAATCAAATGTGGTTAATGAAAAATAACCATAGACTGAGGAAGAACCAACAAATGATGATATTTTTTATAATTCTGAGGACTTTCTATACTAAGTGAACATCATCCAATAGGAGAATGAAGGACATAAGAGTTTGAAGGATAAATAGTGTCCTCTCATCATCCACAAGTGATGGATCTACATAGCAGTTGTGTCTTTTTTTATTTTTTATTTTCAAATAAGAACAAAAGATACATACCTATTCAAGTATTGTAATAAGTGAGATTATTTATATTCCCCTTGAGGTAAAGATAGTGATGATAAATAAAAGAGTATTGTAACATCATGATGTATATGGTTAGTGGTTAACCATATATAAAACCATCCTTTGATTGTAGGCTATCTATTATCAAAGTGTAAAACCATCCTAATTTTTTTAGGTTGGTGGTTAGCTGAGTGAAAAAAAATCATTTGAGTTTGTTGGAAGTTGTAGTATAGAATAATGTTTTCCCCATTTTCACACTAAGGGGAGAATGTTATGAATATTCTAACATTAGTTATCACATTTGTATAGGTATGTATAAAATAATAATATATTATGTACGTTAGTTATTTGGTTGTAAACCAACTCATGTAGATAATCTTGAGAGAGAGAATAAAGGATAAAAGATAAGTGGATAGAATATTGTGAAGGATAAGACTTAAATCCTACTTCATAAGATCAATCATTTGTATAAATACCTCTCAAATAATTAAATAATATCATCTGAGTAATTTAAAAATATGGTTTAATAATACTTTTTATGAGTTTTTTAATGTGTAAATTTACAAAATATAAACCAAAAATAATAGTTTGATATATTTTCTATAGGTAAAAATTGTAGTTGAGTTGTGATAAAAAAAATTAAACATAATTGAATCAATGTGTTTGATAAAGTTTGTTGTAGAGGTGAAAATTATGGTTAGATTCACATTGGGTTCCATAAAATGTATGCAATGAGCTAAAATTGACTTACGACTATCCTATGTAAAGATCTAAACTTGGAGAAGGTAAATCAAGTAAAGCCCATTGATACTTAATGAAATTAGAGTATGGCCAATAGATCTACTACTAGAAAGGGGAGAACCTATAACATAATGTCAAGATAAAGGATTCCAAAGCCTCTAGATATACACATAATGAAATGGCCCTAACTAGATCTTTATTTATAAATTAATAAAATAACATAATTGAGTAGTGTGAGTAAAGGGTTAGCAACATATTAAAATGGCTAAGGATCTTGGTAGGCAAATGGGGGACTATAATTCTTAAGGTATATAAATGGAATGTTTGAATAATACTATAACCATAATAAGTTTAAAAATAGATAAAATTTAAACAAGGAGATATACATTCATTAACAAAGCAATTATGTAACTTTTATTTATCAAAATAAAAGAGCTAGGGTTAGATTGTACTTATCTTGAACAAGACTTGTTGAGCCTCAATATTTCCCATGACAATGGTTGTTTTCATGAGATTATTTTGGTTTTAATGATATCAATGGTTTAATAAAGCTATATGAGAAAATTACTCATCTTATTGCATCTAAGACTCTATAAGATAATATTTTACCTCCATGTCAAGATCTAAATAATAACTCCTTCAAATTTAGACTTAGGTTAGAAGTGTGAGCAATATAAATTGAAAATAAATGTTGCTCTATATTGCATTTAAATTATTACTTGTATTTATAGTGATGAATGACCCTAATCCCTCCAAGATATTTATTCAACAATATCGACCAACTTTATTTAGTCGTAAACAGGTCATCTAACCTCAAACTAGGTTAGCTAGGCTAACTTAGTTGTGAATTATGTTATAGAATGTTTGGAACTTCACTAATATAATTTATGTATTTTGGATAGGATGGATAATATTTATATCTACATAGAATGAGTTGACATAGTAGGAAAATATAGGTCTTGATATATATAGAAGATTCAATATATAAGGAGATATATTAGGGGATCAAATCTGGGGAAGCTAGAATGGATATAAGAATTATAATCAAACAAGAATGTCTCTCATGAAGAACCATCATTATACCCACTAATTTATTGGTGCACCCTTTAATGTTTTGACTTAGAGATACTAAAACTTGATAATTTTATCTAAGAGAGAAAGTGTTAGTAAATGATAAAGTTTACAAATATTATTTATATACACATTGTGTTATTGTTTAATTATAATTCTCATGACCATATATATGTTCTACTTACATCTTTGATCTATCATTTCCAAATTTTTAAGTTTTATATCTTTTCCTTTAACATCCTATCATAGTCTATTAGTATAAGTCTATAGTAATTGAATTGGAACACACTATGTCATTGTCCACCTACAACATACCTATCTATATTTTTTATTCTTGATTCTAATCCTAATCATGCACAATCACATCTTATTCCAATTTTGACTCTTAAATAGACATAATATTCAATTGATATTCATGTATGATATAATTATATTATCTTCTTATTAATAATAGCTATCCACATTTAGCAATTTGTCAAATTTAGAATAGTTGAACATTATATATCTTTACCATTATGATATTTCCCTTTTTACATGTATATAATCACATATATTTTAAACATAAAAACCAAGTTAAAAAATTATTAGATACATAGGTAGTGACAAATAATTATGTGGGGGTGATTAGGGTCAACTTATCCCATTACAATTCCCCCTTTTTTGCAAATGTATAGCCCTCAAAATCACATCTAGGGTTTCAAGGAAATGAAGATTGATTTCTATATCTACACACATCATTAGGGTTTTGGATCACAAAGAAAGATAAAATAAACATATCCATATGTGACCGTATAGTGTCAAAATTCCACACATGTCAATTTTTACTATTAAGTTAGTATCGACCAATGATACTAACTTGATCTTATGGAAATGACCCAACACAAGCATAAGACTAGTTCCTAAACTGAGTAAACCACATATATGATTATCCATATTTTTAACTTCCAAAACATAATAATAGTTAGTAAATCAACTAAAATATCTAAGTATCATTATATCTTTAGTACTTTCCATATATATTACATGTCGTTAGCAAATCAAAACAATAATTGTTAATCATTTGCATTCAAATGTATTCTTGAATGCCTTGTCTTATAATCTAGATTTTATTTCAAAGTTATATACTAAATTATATTAATATTAATCCATTAATATAAGTTAGGGTAAATAAATAAGGTACATGGGCCTTATAATAATATTAAAAACTATAGAATAATTTTGAGAGAGGCAAAGGTATGGGAAGGGAAAAGTGCCACCTTCTAATTTATTAGAATTTGATCTACTTAGGATCAAATGAGAACCTATCCATATCTCACATGATGAAATGTGGAGAGATGAAAATAAAATATTTTATTTAATAAAATATATATTAATAAACAATTATTTACATAATATGTGATACAAATATGGAGAAGAAATTATATAAATATTTACACACATGTTTCTCTTGTCCTATTAGCTACAGGAATAAGTGTATGGTGTTGGCATATAAGATTGGCTAATGTTGGATATAATTAATTTCACATCTATAAATTATTATAAGATTAAAATAAATATGATAAAATAAATATATGATGTAGTAATAAACATAAGTTAATATAACAAAGGTGGATATGAAATATTGAACCAACACCATTGGCCAAGGATCAAGGGCTCTCCATACTAGTAAATGGGAAACCATCATTGGGAGCAATATTTTACATTTAAAAAATGGATTTAGAGCCCTTTGGCTTGAAATATTCTAATTACTTTTACATGTTTTATGCCTAAGACCACTTATTTTTTTAGACCTCTTAAGGGTGTTTGGGAAGGTTTTTATCCCACTTTAGTTTTAGTGTTGAATTTCCTTTTTGAGTGTTTAAAATTTTAAGCTATGATTTTGTATGGGCTTTATTTTTTTTGGTAGGATGGTAAAGGTTGAGTGATATCCCCTAATTCATCATCTTCTCATTCCTTAGAAGTTAATAGTGAAATATTATCCAATAGGGTTATATTTATGTTTGTTAAAACTTATTAGAGTATGTCCCATTATGATTGTTTTTTTGTTATTTTAATATGTGTGTATGTACACACATGTAGGAGGTGTTTCCTAGTTTATAGGAAGATGAAATAAACTAGATGCATTGCCTTGTATACCTTTCCATTCAAAATGAACCAAACCATTCTTCATAACTTAGAAAAAATTTATGGTAACCTAAATAAAAATGATGGGATTTCTTGGCTTAGGGGAGTCAAGGTAAGTAATTTGATATTTTAAATAGGATGAGAGGGATCCCTCATTAACTTAACCTAGTTGATATATAATGGTGAAATCATTTTCTTTGAAGATTGAAAAATGTTTAATTTTTTTAATTTTTAATTTTAGGTTATTTAGATGCATTGTAACTATTTAAACCTAAATTTAGATAAGTGGGATATCTAGGGTTAAGATGTATTAAATTATATTTTACACAAATATGATGAACTAACCTAATAAATAAGCTAATTATTAGAGAATTTAGATGCACAATATTCTAAACTTATTTATCTGAGATTGCTAAAAATAGTAAATTATAACTATTGATAGATATTGTAATAAATTAGAAATAAATGATACTTTGTTGGTTTAATATGCATATGTAGGTTTGATATGGAACAAGATGGAAGTATATTGGAAGATGATCCTAGAATAGTCATTTTATTTTATAAATATTATTTTTGTGGCCTAAGATGCTTATGTTAGATCTGGATAATTACATCAATATAGATGACTATCCTTATCATAGGTTTCTTGTATGGAATACTAACTAGATTTGGATATGACCAACTATAGCCTACTAGGTTTTATTTTGATTTTATTCTTATGTTTTTATATTGTGTGCACAGGTGGTCACTTTTTGCCAAATGATCAAACTTAACTATTCATGCTTAGAGTGACTATGGGAAAAATGGGTGAGTCGGATCACAATGTTGAGTTGACTTATGGATCCCTCTATAAATGGGCACTACCTACATAGAAAATACTTTTTATAATGACTTATAATTATATGGTTCTCTCCTACATGGTGCCTTGTGTGTGCATAAGGATTTAATGTGTGATAATCAAATACATTAATGACCTATCTTGTAAATTGGAAAATATAGCTCATGGGTTGTTATTTAAATAATTCAAACCTATGAAAATACTTCTCTTATGATGATATGTAAATAGGCATAAATAGGGTAGGTTTGTTCATTTGATTTCTTGATTGATTGCTCTTGGTATGTTTTTTTGTGATTTTATATGTGATTTTCAGGCGAGGAATGAAATAGGGTTGGTATTATATATATATATATATATATATATATATATATATATATATATATATATACAAATCTTAAGGAACTTAAGAGACCTTTAGGATAATTTATTTTCTAAACTAGATGAATTTTAGGCATTGGACACTTTTTAAGAAAAGTGGAAACTTACATCAATACGTGTCTACCTGGGATGCAAGTATCTAGGGATCTAGAAAATATATAAAAGTCATGAAGGATAATATTAAGGTTTAAATATTTTTGCATAGTATATAATGAATATTTAACAAAATAATAATGTTTGGACTAAGATATAATAAATTAGGCACAAATATATAGTGAACATAATGCTTTCATTAGTGGGCATGTATAAAACTTAAAGGTACAACCATGATAGGTATTTTTATAGTGTAAAATACTAAGGTAATATATAGATCATATCTTAGTATCTAATTTTTAACCCCTTAATGTAGTAATGAAATTTATAATTTAAAAGAAATAAATACATACTTGGGTATATATCACACCTTGCCTTTGCATGAGCCCAACTTGAATGGTTTATTGGTGACTGGTCTAAAACCAAGAGCATGTTATAGTATATAATCATTATATGAAATATAAAATTTAAATAATTTAAAATGCTTGAAAGTGATAACATAAAGGTTCAGAGTATACTTGTGTGTTCATGTAATCATCTTTCCTTTTGTAAATTTCATTTTAAAGAATGCTTCATTATGAAACATTAAAATTGAGATTAGGACAAATATGAACATGAAAGTGCATATATATATATATATATATATATATATATATATATATATATATATATATATATATATATATATATATATATATATATATATATATATATGAGGATACATACCCTAAAACTTGGTGTAAATGTGAGCTACAACATAACCATTGATCTTGTTTCATCTCAATTGTGCAACCCAAATATGTGCATAATCTAGTGAGTGTGAGAGATTTAATGCACTCACACTATATATCAGTGAGGGTGGATATTTAATCAAATTCAACCTATAATTTTGGTATATTTATATGATTTAATCAAATCTAACTTATAAATTTGGTAAGATTGAGTGATTTAATCAACTCAACCTTTCGAATATGAACCAAGTACTATAGTATATTGGCTTGATAACAATATATAAAAATCCATCCTAAATATGATTAAAATCTATAATAGTATTTGAAATTCATAATTTTATTTGATTTTTCAAATTTTAGATTCTATTTTCATAGCATATGTACCTCATATATGTCTCAAGCTTAAATTTGGGTATATATTTGATCCTAAAATGATCTTCGTGATTTTATTGTTATCCCTTGATATGATTAAAGGGGTATATTTAAATAAAATGGCACAAAGGTGATAATAATATCTATAGTAGGCCAAATAGATGCTAAACTCAAATATAGGCATATGTTGAATTTATAAAACTTGAGATATAGTCTAAATATATAAATTATAACTATGCTAGATATGGAAATGACAAAGACGTAATATACTTAACTTTTTTTTATGCTAATGTAGTTATATATCTTGAGCATGTAGGGAGAAGACTAGAAGATGATTTTGAAATAGTCATCAAATTCTAGGTTTGATGCCTCTAGATATATGGACACTAAACTTAGCTTGGACACTTGTATTGAAATTATTATCTAGGTTCGATACAAGTGTCTTATATGAAATACTTATTGAAAATGGATGCAACCACCTAGATGCTTTTGGGTTTTGCTTTACCTTTGTTTTAGTACATTCAAATCTAGGTCATGTACTATCACTCATAAAATAGTAAAACCCTACTTCTCCATATTCATAGTGAACTAGTGGCCACATGGTGTTGAGTTTAACCTAAAGACCCCACTATTAGAGGGTATTGCCTAAATAGACAATACTCCATAATAAGGCCTTAAACTAATGTAGTTCTCCCATATGTGTTAGATTTTGTGTGAATTATGTAATATGTGGAAAGAAAGTACATTAGTGAACTTAATTGTAACTTGGAAAATCACACTATTGGGTTACTCCTTTAGTACCTTAGACCTATAGATGTGTTACACCTATGATTGGTATGGAAATAGGGAAGTTTTGTTCAATTGAATGCTCTTTGGTAAGAGTAATTGGTATTATTCCCATTTTTTATAGGTGATGAATGAATGAGGGTTGATCTTGTATTTATATCAATCCCTTTAGATAAGTTTATAACATTAAATCACTTAGCATAACCGTTAAGATAAGTTTAATTTGTAAATTAGATGAATTTAGGGTATTGGACACTTATGTCAGGTCATGACACTAATGTCAATGCTAGTCTTTATCATATATGTTACTATCTAGGGATAAAATAAATAGGTACAGGCTCAAAACTTTGAAGGGTTTAAGATAAGTAAATTTTAATCATTTTGGGAAAGATATAAGGCTTGGGTCATTAACATAAGCATAGTCAAAACAAGAGATATAGGCTAAGGGACACAAGATAGAGTAGATGTGATACTTGTGGAACCATGAAAGGTATAAAACTAAGAGAAAGAACCAAGGTATGAGTTTTCTAAGTGTATAATAATAATAATGTTCTATATAATCATAAAATATCATCTACAATATATTAATAATATCAATATATAGAATGCTTCCAAAAATATGTATCTAAATCCTATAACTATGGAATTTGGTGAATTTAAAATCGAATCAAGTGTGGAGGATATGTTTTTTAACATGACACCATTAAATATATATATAATCTAATAATTAGTGTAAATTTGGATAACATATTTCCATAATATATCCCCAGTGTAATCTAGATATGTTGTGTATTGAATAAATGTGGAGGGAATGACTTTTTGGCATGGCCCCATTGAAATCTAAAAGTTTAAAAATATGTAATTAGTTATTCTATGAAATTTCATCACTAATATTCCCCCCTCCCCCCATTTTGAGGTGATGGGAAGTAGAATATGATAGTTATTATACCTCAAAATGATAAGATAACTATATAAGTTATGTATGGATCATATAACATATATGAGTAACATGTCTAGGTAGATATAACATTGAGGCATGTAGTATGTGATCACATCAATTACTAAGATGCATGATATATATATATATATATATATATATATATATATAATGAAAATGTATAGAGATTAATATTAAAATCTCAACAAATAATAAATCACACACACAAGAGCACTAAAAATTAAAGCAAAAGGGAATGCTCTAAGGAGACCTCATACAAGGGGCATGTTCAAATATCACACAATCTAAGGAACATGACTTAGTCAAATGTAAACAAAACATAGAAATGACATATTCAAATGTACACATACAACATAGAGTGACATATTCGTATGTCTATAAAGGCTAGAAAAGCACATGGGCCATAATTAATGGAGAATATTTAAATTATCAAATCGATAATATGATGTAAGATAATAGAAAGCAAGGAACACACTCAAAGAAGTGCATAAATGAAATAATGGAATATAGGAAACAAAATTTTACATAGCATAATAGTTCTTACACATATGTGTTTGTAAAAATGTTAAGTACATAGCATATTGAATATATATGAAAGGTATAAGCATGAATATAGCCATGTATAAGTATATAAGATCAAATATGATAATGGAAAGTGATCATATAATAATATAACTTGGGTGTATCATGATAAAATAAGTAGATTCCCCAAACATATTTATAATGTGAGTGGAGGGAAGGATCATGTGTCTAGGTATGCATGTATCAAACTAAAATGAAGTTTGAAACATATGTGTATATATAAAAATAATGATATGTTATCTACTAGCATGGAAAAAAAGACATATAAAGATATATATATATATATATATATATATATATATATATATATATATATATATATATATATATTACAACTAGGAATATCTTATGATTCTAAGTATTTTTAAAAAAAAAAAAAAATTGGATTATATATATATATATATATATATATATATTACAACTAGGAATATCTTATGATTCTAAGTATTTAAAAGAAAAATTTATTTTTTTGGATTTTATTGAATATATGATTTTTTGTATTTTTTTAGAATATTTGATGCTTTCAACCTCAGGTTGGATCATTTTCATTTTTTGGATCATCGTTAGATAGCTGAAAACAATGCATGGCATGTTCCTCCTCATAATTTATATATGATGTATAAGAATTAATACCATCATGTGGTATATGGATAAATTTTAACTCATGGGAAAAGGAGTCACCTTGATGATTTCAGTTAATTTTAGATTCCATATGGTATAATAAAAAATTTCCCACTATAAGTGAATATTTATTTTTTATTGGCATAACCTAAACCCTTATTTGAATCACTTTAGGTCCACAAAAAATTGAAATTATGATGTTGCCTAGGGAGAATTTCCAAACTTCTTTATTTTTAAGTCTTATAGATAAAACCCAAGATCTTGAAATCATCTTGCATTGCACATGATTTTTGTTTATGTAGGATCAACATGGTTGTGCCAAAAATAAGCACCACCCATGAATAATATGACTATTATATGTTGTTGCCATGGATGATTTTTTACTTGTTAACATTGATTTATTTTATTTATACGTGTGTTTTGTACCATTTACACTTATGGATCTTTATTATAATTATATTTCAAATGGTTTTTAGATATCTTATTATTCTAGTGATCACTAGGTTGTGAAACTAAATATTTTGGAGGATTATCAAAGGTAATATTTTGGTCATCAATAAAATATTGGATTTTATGCCTCAAGGTGTAAAATATATTTTTAGAATGCTGAAGGCCTTGGTGATCATCATAATATGTATTAGTTTTGTTTTTGTAGAAGTCAACTCATATTAACCTCTATGGGGAGAGGGAGAGATATGAGATGATAATCTATAATATTTTCAAGTAATGAAATTAGAGACTTAGGTAAATGTGTAAATTGTCTCATTGGTGCATTAAATAAGACAATATAATTAGGTTGTTGTGACACTACATTAACAATTTTAGTTTTTTCATTTTTAGGTTATGTATGTTTGACCTTGTAGCTTGGTTTGATATGAAAATTGGTATTGGATGTAGTCAATATGTTTTCTACATACTTAAGCTTATTCAATGAAATAAGTTTCATTTCATGACCTCTAACAATATGGCATGAGTCATCAAAATAATTGAATTTGTTTTAAAACAATGGACTCATGTAATTAGGCAATCAAACTTTTATTGAATATGTATTGAAGTTCTTTATCTACCATTTGATTTGTCATTTTGGCCAAACTTTTGTTGTACCTCAAGACATATTAATTGATAGGTTCATTGGTTCTTTATTTTTGTTTATAATTTAGAAATAATATATCTTTTCAGTATTTTTGATAGAGAAGTGTGCCAAAATATGATCTTTAAGAGGTTTGAATGATTTTAATGATTTGATTGGTAGATCATAAAACCACTTTAGAGCATAGTATTTGAGTCTCATAGGAAATAGTTTAGTCAAAAGTGTATAATTGGAGGCATAATCAAGGAATTACACATAGAAATATTAGATATGATATTTAGGATCAATCTTTCCACAATAAAAGGTAAATTTTGGTACAAAAAACCACTTTGAAATGGGTTTATGTAATAAATATTATGAGTCAATAGCATAATGTGACTTCATATAATTTTTCTTCAAATTAGTAAAATTATCATGAAAACATTTTATAGTTTGGATAAAATCTTGCACATTTTGATTGTTAAGAGTAGAAGTTTGAGAACCCACCAAAGAAGGCATACCTATGGTTTGAGTTGATATAGGAATTAAAATTGGTAATTAGGTTGAAGTGTCAATGTTTCCCATGGAAGATGTGGTAATAATAGGTAAGTGTATTATCATTTATATGGATGAATTGAATATATTTTAAAATAAAAAGGAATATTATGTCATGCACTTGTAGAAGGTATTTGAAATATGTAGAAGGTATCAAATTTTTCTCAATCTAAAGAAAAGTATTTTTTGTGTTACTGAGGGAAAATTATTGGGAAATATTATAACTAAGGATGGGATTTAAATAGACCCATATATAATAGTTTCCATATCTAAAATATATCCTCCTAATAGCAAAACTGAACTAAAATCTTTCTTTGAGAAGATCAACTTTGTGAGGAAGTTTATTTCTAGTTTTGTAGAAATAGTGAGACATTTGAATGACATGTTGAAGAAAGATGATAAGATCACATGGAATGAAGAGACCAAGAAGGATATCAAAGACATAAAAGAGGCAATTGGACCTGCCCTAATCTTGATAAATCCAAAATTTAATAAAGACTTTTATCTTTACTTTTTTGCTTCTGACCATACAATTACAATTGTCCTAACTCCGAAGATAAATGGATGTGATCATCCTATTGATTTCATGAGTACTAATTTTAAAAATTCTAAATTTAATTATTCTCTTATTGACAAGCAAACATGTTATTTAGTCAAGACAATGAATAAATTTAAGCATTATATCCTTAAAAATATGGTACATGAAATACTACTAGACCTTGCCATTAAGCTCATGCTTAGTCAAAATAAACTAGGAGAAAGTAGAGGTAAGTGGATGTTTATGCTCCAATATTATGACATTGAGATGAATACTTCTAAATTGGTAAGGTTATAAGGTTTAATTTAGATGATTGCCAATACTAATCCCGAGCTGAGTGTTATATAGGTAGAACAACAAAGTTTCAAACCTAATGATTGGTATGATCCTATTGTCCTCTTACTAATCAATGGTTATTATCTTGAAGGGTTAAGTAAAGAAAAAAGAAGAGATCTAAGGTTCAAGGTAACACATTTACTAATAAAGGATGGAGTTTTGTATAAGAATAAATTTGAAGGCATTTAACTAATGTGTGTCTCCAAGAGTGAAGCAATTAAGATCATGAGCACCTTCCATAAAAAGCTAGGAAGTGGACATCCATCTAGAAGGACAACAACCCATAATATCCTTAGGGTTGGTTTCTAATGGCCTACTATCTTCAAAGATTCTCACAAGAATGCAAGAAAATGTCACTCATGTTATGTCTTCAACACTAAATAACCCAAGGTAGACATTCCATTAAATCCAATAATGATTGATAACCCTTTTTCCTAATGGTGACTAGAGTTTATGGGGGTAATCAACCCCAATTCCTTTGATGGTCACATGTATGTTCTAACTACTACACTAGATAGACTAAAGCAGTAATAACCAAGAAGTGTAGGATTGAAGAGGTGATAAATTTTTTAGAAGAAAACATGTGCACAAGGTTTGGAACACTTGTATCTCTAGTCTATGACTATGTTTATGCCTTTATATCCATTTATATGATTGAGTGGGCATATGACAATAAAATTGTCCTCAAGTTCTCATCCAACCATTATGTTTAAGGTAATTCAATGTCAAAATCAATAAATAAGAACTTGTTGAAATCCATAAAGAATTATTAGATGATAAACCAAGGACATGTCACACGCTACTCAAGTATGCCCTTTGGGAAGATAGAAATAGAATAAAGTAAGCTCTTAAGGCATCACCATTCTTGTGGTATATGGTAAAGAGCCCATATTTACCATAACACTCAAGCTATAAACATATAGGTTCATGAAAGAGTACATGGAAGAGGACCAAATATTTACAAGATCAAGGTTGCTAGACATCATACAGATGGAAGATGAAAGAGAAGAGGTTTTTATTAATTTTATTAGACACCAAACCATAGTCAAGTGGTGGTTTGACAAAATTTCAAAGATAAAAGTGTTTAGATAGGGAGATTTATTTCTCCTCTGAGATAGGGCATCTGAGCCTAAGGGTAAACATGGGAAGTTCACACCTTTGTGGATAGGTCCCTATTATATTAATGAGATAATTAGAGATAACACCTTCAAGATGAAAGAATTACAAGGAGAAAATTTCAAATTACCCACCAATGGGTAGTACCTTAAGTACTACTTCCCTATTATCCCACCTGGGGCCTTCATGGATTAAATATTAAGACTAGTTAGAGTTAGTGTAGGTAGGCTTTAGATTAGTTTATTTCCTATTTCTTTCCTTCTTATCCCTTGTTTGTGCATAGTGTTTATATATATATATATTTATTTACTTGTTTCCTCTATTTTCTATTTGTTTTATTTATGTGCTTTGTTCCTTGATTTTAATAAGTCCTTTTAGATAGTCTTTAGCTTAGGATACATCTAGATTATCAAAAGAAACTCCACAATTCAATAATGCAAGTATGTTTTCTCAGCATTGGTTGATCATGGATTATTTAAATAATAGTTAAATGTTATATTTTAGAGAAACTAGTAAAAGACTAATACGTGGGTAATTTTTCCTTGAGATTATACACCTTGATTTAATCTAAGCTTGATTTTAAAAAGGATTGTAGATTTAGGATGAAATCTTGAATGATTGGAACACAATCATGTTTGTACCTAATAAACATCATTTCTTAGGATAAAGTTTGCAACCAAAGATGATTATTTGAAGACCAAACATGTGACCAAATCCCAAAACCTATCTAACTTGGTTCCTAACCTTTGATAAAAGGTCAAAATGACTTCAAAAATACAAAAAAAAAGAGATTTATTATAAAATTTCAAAACTTTCTAGGAAAAGGTGATTCTGGTAATCTCCACTAGGGCTATAAACACCTAGCTGGCAGTGGAGCAAGGCCTTAAGTAGATCTAAAGAAATTTATATCAATTTTATGTATTCTTGGATGGTATTATAGTAATTCCCAAGCCTTCCCTATACCAAACATGGTTCTTAATGAATATCTAAATATGCTACAAGTCAAGTTTTAAAGGTTAAAGTCATGAAATCTAGAAGTATTCTCTAAATCCCATGAAAAACAATAAGTGGAATAAAAGCACACACACAACATGACTAGGTTTTGATGTTTGATATTAATTCTACATGTGTAAGACTTGTTTTAACCATGAATGGACCTTAAAAATGGAACTTGATCAAATGGAATGAATAAACTAGTTATTAGTCTGAATTAGAGTCTCTGGCTTATAACACATTGATAAGTTTCCAATAAAGGTCACCATTTTTTGAGGTCAACATACCCCCATTCCTAAAAATGGGGAACCTTATGTCAAATTGTGTAAATTTATACCTTAAAATTAAATATTCACTTGATCATAGTGTCACTAGACTATTTGCACATTATATTTATTTGAAGATCATCAACACCTAATTTGGTTTGCATCTTTATTCATAACTTTGATTTAATATTGCCTAAATTTGATAACATTGAATCTTCATATTTTAGGGTATAACTCTAATGGAGTACATTCATAATGGGCAATGCTTGGGGGTCATTGTTTTTACACTAGTTTGGCATTTTAACTTACCTTTGGTCTATTAATAATCAAAGTAAGGAAATCTTAAAACCCTCATTCAAAAAACCCTAGCTCAAGTCCCTCTGAATCAAATTCAAATTTAGTGGGAACAATTTGTGCAAGAATGGTTTATTATGCCATGAACTTAGTTCTATTTTTATCCTAAGGTTTAGTCATGTTTATTACCATGACCAAAACTTAAGTCTAAAATTTTGTGTGGTATCTTTAGTTTCCTAAGCTCCTTGGTCCCTTTTCTTTCCACATGGTATAACTATCCATCAGAACCTTATTTTATGTCTATAGACTTAGGCTTAAAACTACAGGCTATGCATTTTATTATTTGTAGGGTCCCCTTTATCATGTTTAACACTTAGCTTAAAATATTTGTCTTAAGGTTTTTCCCATGTTTAATAACATGAAATAAAACCATAATCCAAAAACTTTATGCTATGTTATTTATTTTCTTGAGCACTAACTTAAATATCATTTTCTTTCATAGGATTAATGGCCTAAATTTGCTAAGGTGATTTAAATCCAATGACTAACAATCAGAGTTAAAAAGTTAAGATGTGACCCCAAAATTAAAGTATGAGCATGTCCCATAAGGCTGATGGTACATGGTCAAGAATACATATTCTAATCAATGGTGTGTAATAAGTCAAAGGTTAATCGAGCCCTAGTACATGTGAGAGGGTGACAAGTGTCACACTCATAACTAAGGAACACTTATCAACCAATGGAATTCAACCTTGTAGAACAAGATCTAATGGTGCATATTTACTCAAGCAAAGATGATCAGATGGTGCTTCATAAATGTTTAAAAGTGAAAGATGAATGTGAAGATGACATGTAGCATAACCATATGACACAAATTAAATCTTGATTATCTTTCAAGGATTGACAAAATGCAGAAGAATGTACACAATTTGATCAATAGTCCATGGATTAGGAGACATAATCAAGCAGATCAAGATCAATGGAACATGATTGATCCATGCAAACAAGATCAATGTTGACATTTACACAAAGCTCAAGACCAATGGTGTTTGACCTTATGGTTCAAGATCAATGAACTATGTTTATCCATGTAAATAAATTTAATTGTATGGGATCAATGTGGAATTTTCAAAGGATAATAGTCAATTTTTAAATATTAATGAGTAAAGTTTCATGAAAATTCCACATGGATGCCATGGTGATGCCACATCAGAACCATGTAAGCTTAATGTGCCAAGTTAAATATTTTATAGACCCAAAAAATACAAAGGTATAAATACAAGTATCTAACCATGATCTAAGTCACAAATCTTAGATAAGTTTTAAAAAATACCACCATTAAAGCACTATAAAAACTTCAAAAAACCCTAGCATGTCTGAAAACCCTATTTTAACCCTATGATCATCATATTCAAGGCAACAAAGATTGGATTATAAACTATGTTAGGTTAATTTGATCTAGAATTGAATTATAGACCACTAGTAACCAATTTAGAATAACTTAAAAACATGGTAGCTCAAAAAAGTGTATCCAAAGAAGATGTAAAATTATATTTGACCTTAGATGAAGAAGGAACAATATTCAAGGACACAATTTGATGCCACAACTTTAAATATGAGGGAAAATAGTTAGTCAATCCTATTTTGGACCATTAATAACTAGTAGCCCATAATAAAAGAAGAGGAGAATAACATGTCTACAAGGAGGATCTACTATGGCATAGTTTCCATTTAGATGATGGGTCTCTATTATGCTATATCCAAACTCGATATACTACATTGTATAGATATTTTATCTCTTATTTTTAAAGATGGAAAAATATACAAAGGTATGATTATTCCTAAGGGTAGTGTATACAATAAAAAATGCATCATGTTTATGAATCAATCCTAGATCAGAGCAGATAGAGCATAGCTACACTTCCGATTGGGATACACTTGTTAAGAAGGAAAATGACCAATATAGGGATCCAAAAGAATCAATTAAGGGATCACTTTTCACAACATATCATGTTACAAAGGGTTCCAAAGCCTATAGTCTAACATAATCACACAGAAACCCTAATGGAGTCCTAAGGTTGAAAACATTCACTTATTCTAATAAAAAGAAATTAAATCTAATCTAGTGCACACAAAAGCTTATGGCATAAAGTGGGGGTTAGAAAAAATATAAAAAACATGTATAGGGATTATTAATTAAAGAAATTATGATTAACACCCTAATACATGAAATATGAAAGAGAGTATTATTCAATACACAAATTATGCTACTTCTATCTACTAAAAGAGAGGAAAACAAAGTTATAATATACTTACTTGAATGTGAAACCATCGATAATAAATATCTCACTTGGAAAGTGGAGCTTCACAAGAGTTTGTTATGGTTTGTAAAGATAAATAAATAAGGATAAATCATCCAAGACTTATCCATAAGACTAGATTCTCCAAATAAGAAACCTAAGCTATGTCTCCTCAAGTAGAATGGTGGAAGAGTAGATTGTGAATAAGCATGAGAGAATAATAAATCTTGATTGCATATATGAAATAATGATGAAATGATCTTATATATACAGGCAAATATTTCCCCAAATCTTCCCAAAAACATCAATTATATAGGGTTGACCTAGTCAACCTAGTGTGTTTTCAAGGACAATTCACTAGGTCTAAGCTAGGTTGGCTAAAAGGTGAACAAAGTAAGAAAGTGAAAAACACCCCTAAACTGTACTGGGTTGACCCAATCGACCTAGTATAACTGACTAACCAAAATTGGTTTAAGATAAGAAAAGGAGGGATGGAAAATGGAAAAGATTGGAGGAATATTCATTGAGGGAGAAATAATTTAGTGAATGGCTTTGGAAGTTAGTTAGATTTATTATAATGTGTTAATAAGGGACAAAAATCCTACAAAGCACCAAAGGTATACACACCCCTTTCTCGGTGCATCCCTTAAGGCATGCACTTAGAGATATTGAATCTCAATGGGTTCTTATAAGATGTAAATAATTAATATTTCATAAAAGTTTAAAATTTTATGTGTATACATATACCCCACTCAAAGCTCATCATGTGTCACTAAGGTGTAACAAGGGATGGTACTTTGAGAAAGAGCATAGTTAACACATAATGTTGATGCTAAAAAAAGTTGTAGTATTTTAAAACAAAAATAACTAAAATTAAATGACTAAAAGGTAAAGTAATCTAAAAAGTAAAAGATTGAAAATTAAATGTAATGCATACCTTGACTTACCTTTATCACTGATTATTATTTTCTTTGTTTTTAGATTTGATTGTGTAGGGCATAAACACCACTTTTGACAAACCCAAGAATAAAAAACTAAAGAGCAAAACCAAACAAATGTAAGAAAACCAAGATAACTAGTGTTATGAGGATAGGACATACTTGAAAACTTTGGCAAGCTGGGGTGACAAGTGTTATGTTAGACCAACTAACCAAGTAAAAAAAAGAGTAAATTGGGTAACCTAAAATCTAAGGCTACTAAATACCAAAAAACTCAAATAAGTTATCCTCAAATGAGAAAGGTAAAATCACCAAATCAAACTATGGATACATGTCAAATAGGATGTTAAAATAAAATAAAAATTGGTAAAAGACTTAAACAAAATGGTAAAAAAACATTGATGAGTGAGCAGTAACAATCCACATCTCACTCAAAAATATAAAAAGGATGCATGAAGGGAAAACAACACTATCAAGTGAGAAGTAATAATCCAAACACACTGTTGACCATTTTCTACCCAACAGGCCAAAAAAATGGGTCCCCCTTCTTTTTTATGTTGTTCTGAGCCATTACTTTTGATTTTTGCACAAGTCTTCCAATTTTTATGGACTATGTAGAATTTCTATGGACTTTACAGGTGTAATCTTTCAGTAGATGAAGAACCAGTCAAAGAGTGCAAGGTTTTACAAAGCTTCTTCAGACTCTTGTCTAAAGAAATTCATAAGGAAAGTGAGCTTAAAGTGGTTCAACAACATGATCTTTCAAAGAGTTAGCATCTTTGAACCATTGAACCATTGAACTAGTTCAACACTTTCGTTCAACACCTTGGTTCAATGCCTTGGTTCAATTGGCAAGTTCATCACTTCAGTTCAAAGGCTTGGTTCAATTCAGTTGGTTCGATGTTTCAGCAAAAGTTTAACACCTTAGTTCAATCGACAAAGTTCATCACTTGGTTCAATAAGAGAATGGTGTGCAGTGTTGAACCGTTGAACCATTTTGGGTTCAAGTGGTTGGTTCAAGTGGTTGGTTCAAAGGAGTAGTTCAAACACTTGGTTTAAGTGGTAGATTCAAAGGCTTGGTTCAACAAAGGAGTGGCGCGTAGTGTTGAACCATTAAACCATTGAACTATTGAACCATTTTTTGTTTAATCAATTGGTTTAATGGCTTAGTTCAATTAGGCTTAGTTTAAGGGAGCATCCTAAAGCCAAAAGATGAGTGCCCTTGTGGAGGGTAGTTCTGAGTTCAAAATCCCTTGTAGAGGGTAGGGAACACTTCAAAGGCAACCAAAGGATTTCCAAAAAATGCACAAATGACTTAAGGCTTTGAATTCTTTCAGACCTTTTGTCTGAAGGAATTCCTTCAGAATTTTTTTTTGAAGAAATTTAGAGAAAATCCATGAGCTAAAAAATAACCCAAAGGAATAACAAAGACTGGGACAATTTTTGCAGACTTTTTGTCTACAGGAAAAAGCCTGAAGAAAGAAAGCCTATGGGAAAAAAGCCCATAGAAAAATCCCACGGGTAAAAGGACAAAGTAGAAAGCTGAAGGAAAAGGTTTAAATGAATTTACCAAGGACGGTGACATTCCAAAATCCATCAACTTTAATAAGATAGACTAGCTGTTGGTTTTCAAACTGTGACGGGCCCGCGAATGCCAATTTTACACTTAGAAATCCAGAGCATGAAAGGTGCCAAGTGGCAACCATGGAAGGATTTGAAATGATTTTTTAGGAGTAGTCGAATGTGCCACGTGTCCCATTTAAGGCTTGGTGGAAGCTGATAAGTGTTAGCCTCCGCGGTCTCTCTCTTTTGTCTTGTGAGAATTGTGGTGGGCCCCAGATGAATTGCTAAAGAAAGTGAAAGCTGACACATGTCCTCTTTTACAGGACCTTCAAAGGGTGCCTAAATCTTCCATGAGTCAAGTGGATGCTACCATGTGTCCTTCCTATTTTACAATGGAATGCGCCATGTGTCACTCATTAGAATCGACAGAAAATGGCCAAGGTAAGTAGCGAGAGCCCAAGGAACACAATGACCCACCAGAAGATAACCCCTGAGGGCTGAAGGAGCAAAGAAGAGATAAGGCAAGAAAGAATAAAATGTGTAGAAAGAGATAAATCATCCAAGTGGCAAGAGGAGATGTCAATTCAAGGATTTATTCCTGCAGTTGGAACAACGCTTGCTAGATGGACAACCAAACAATGCAAACAGTAAGTGGTGTATCTTGTTTCCTCCAGTTTGTATTTATAAGTAGGCAAGATATGAAAATGCCTTAAAGGGAGTAGTTTTTTCATAGAGAAAAGGTGAAACTTGTATTTACTCATTAAGGTTGGGATGCCAAAGTCAAAGTAGGAGCTGACAATCAGATGGCTTCCTCTTCCCAAGGTTTAGAACACACATGGGCCACTTGAAAAAAGAGCACCAAAATATTTCCCAGGAAGCACCAATTTCTCTTCCTCTTTCTATATATTTTAAAAATTCTCATTGGAAAGGGATCCACTCTCTTATCCTTAAGGCAAAAATCTACCCAAAAATCTCTCGGGCTTGTAAGGTAGAGTGGTGCCAAATTTTACCTTGAATCAGGACTTAGCATTTTTACCTCTATCTAGACTTTCACTTTAAAGTATATGTTTGTTTTCTTCTTTTGTGTTAAGTCATTGTCTTTCACACTTTTCATAGATTGATTACATCATGTCTAGTGCATCATGAATTCTCCTTTCTAGAGGTCTGTCAAAAGTTTTCCTAGGGGAATGTAGGTGCCTGTGAATAGGCTGGCATAAGTGTGTCTGAGGATGCCTCTGGTACTTTCTTCCTCCTTATACTTCCATAGAACCCTAGCTAACTATTTTAGAATACCTTACCACTTTAGATGAAGTGTATGGGTGCTTATTTTGGTGAAAAGTGTATATTCAAGCTGGGTGGGTCACACTTTTCTAGTGTATCACCTTTTCATTTTTAGGCTTAGGTTTTATTTTCAGCATCACTCTCTCCCTTTTCATCCCCCCATTTTTTACATTTATTTGTTAGCAGTAGGAAACTAGGGCCTAAAAGATACATTAGAGGGAACTAGCCCTTATCTAGAGACTCTCCCCTCTAGCTTTACCAGTCCCATAGGTGAGAGGGGAGTTTCCATTGTTGTGTGTGGAAGGGCGGGAGTTAGGCGTCCTACCCCGGGTGCAATCCACTGTGTCAATAGTTTTTTGGCATGCTCAATGGGACCAACTAGGACAAGTTGTGTCCAAAGAGTTGAATAATTTTTGGTGTGTTATTCAACCAACTAGCCTTTAGAGGCTTTTGCATCAACACCAATGGCGACTCTAAGTTGAATCAGCTGGTTAAGCAACCTGGTGCCATAAAGAAATCACATTTTTTGTATGTATAATTCCTTTGCACAAAATCATGGACCTTGTATTCCTTCATATGACTATGATCAAAATCAATATATTTAGAGAATCACCTCAAGTAGCTCTCCTTATTACCCTTCAATGATAAGGGAGGTGGTGCTAGAGTTTGAGAAGCAGGTAATGGAAATAGACAGACTGGATGAGCAATATGGTTATCAGCAGGAGCTGATGTATAAAGAGGCATGTTTGTTCAAGCAAGCTCAAGCCTTGTAATCTATGGAAGAGGAGGTAGTAAAGTGGAGGAATCCATTTATGCAAGGTAGTTGGCCTTGTGCTCTCCCTCCTATCCTAAAGAAATCCCCCTCTTATGCACTAAATCCTTTTTATCAGATAGCACTTGCTCATTCCAGCTCATCTGATGCATCAATCAACCTTGCTCTTGACCTCGTGTGCCTAGCCTTCAAGCATCAAAGGGAAATAAATAGCCTCCCATGGAGATGAACCTTATAAATTCCTTAGATCATGAATCTTCCTTTAGGGGGAGCATTACGAACCAACACATCTCTCTCGAAACTACTCCTACTCAACATGATGATGCTGGTGACCTCCAAGAAAGACTATTTTAGGATAATATAGCCAAGAAAATTGAATATCTAGAGGCTAACATGAGACTAATTTGTGAAAGAGAGATATAACTTCTAGACCTTGTGGAGGAGCCCCAAGACCTTGGAGAAAGCAAAGTTGTTGCCTATTCACAGGAGCAAAATTCTAACTCTGAGATCCTGAACTGGAAGAAAATAGTAGAATCATGGGGCAGGAAGGAGGAGAAGAAAGGTTTTGCTCAAAACCTTGAAGAAGATGAGGCTACTCCTGCTCATGATGATGCTAGTAACCTCCAAGAAAGGCTCTTCCAAGAGGATATGTCCAGAATAATTGCAAAGTTGGAATCTAGAGAGAGATTCCTTAGCCAACATGTGATGGATGGTTCAGACCCAATGGCACATTCTATGTCTAAACACACCCCATCTACACACTTCTAAGAGAGCTATTAGGCCACACTTGATATAGATGAAGTGCTAACCAAGTGGAAGGATGAGAATCATTCGATTCTATCTCAAGGACTGCCTCCTCTTCCACATGGTTTTTCCACTTCATCCCTTCTTAAGGAGGAACCTCTTCTACATGAGGTGAGTGAGGAGCAGAAGATCTAATCTGTAGTTTCCCAAGAGGCTATCATGAGTGATGATGAAGAAGAAATCATCACCGATGCTCCTTGTGAAGACCTCATCAACAATAGAGAAGACACTGGTCATGCATACATGTGGATGTTCTAGTAGCATGAGGAGGAACTTAAGCATGGTGAGCTCTCTCCCTCTTTGTTTGATGAAACTCCTTGTTATTTCGATGAGGAGGACTACTATGCTAAGGAGCCTAAGTTGGAGGAGGATCAGGAGAATATTTTTGAACATCTAGAGATCTTGATCTTTGAGGAAGAAAAGGAGAAGCTGGTCTCCCTTGAGGAAAGCCTTGAAGAAGAATTTTTTGAACTGAGAGGTGATGTTCTATGGGATGAAAAATCAATTTTTGATTCCATTTTAGGCATCACCACAGTCACCCTTCTTCAAAAAGGCCAAGAGGAAGCAGAGGATGAGTCTGACAGAGTCTTCAATGAAGCAGAAGGAAATGGGTCAGACGATGATGCACTGTAAGGGAGATATATATATCAAAGGGATTATGGTGATGAGCTAGTAGCCATTGATTTCTTGGTGAAATGCACCAGCATGAAGGATCGGCATTCAACAAACTTCCAAGAACAAAAGGAATGGATGTATGTTGGAAGCATGTTCAAATCTAATCCACTGAGATATAGCTAATCCAGGTGATAGGCAAGAGGAGCAGGTCACCAAATCTCCTTTTCATTCAGCCACTATTTGGCAC
Source organism: Torreya grandis (assembly GCA_037957365.1). NCBI lineage: Eukaryota > Viridiplantae > Streptophyta > Pinopsida > Cupressales > Taxaceae > Torreya > Torreya grandis. The sequence continues at coordinate 79,538 of JARHVA010001680.1, read as the reverse complement.
CATAAGTCTTCTTACTAGGAAGGGGACTTAAGAAGTTTTCCCTTTGATCCAAGAGGGAAGAAAACACACCTGACTAGATGTATATAGTAGTTTGTTTTCATTTTTCTTTCCTACTTTCCCTAAGTATAGTTTGCACGAGTAGTGTTTTTAGTATTGTGTGTGTTTTCCCTTGTATCTGGGGTAAAAAGCTTCATGTTTGATTCTTAGATCTTTGGGGTTGTTGCTAACCTTTCTTCAAAGCTACATTCTGACTCTGTGCCCAATGGACTATAAGGCAACTAATTTCTAAGCATAACAGGCATGCTTCCCCTAGGAGTCACCAATTTATTGACCTTTTTTTGCTCAATAGGCAAAAAAAAGGGTCCCCCTTCTTTTTTATGCTGTTCTGAGCCAGTACTTTTGATTTTTACATGAGTCTTGCAATTTCTATGGACTCTGTAGGTGTAGTCTTTCGGCAGATGAAGAACTAGTCAAAGAGTGCAAGGTATTACAAAGATTCTTCAGACTCTTGTCCAAATAAATTCATAAGGAAAGTGAGGTTAAAGTGGTTCAACAACATGATCTTTCAAAGTGTTAGCAGCTTTGAACCATTAAACCATTAAACCAGTGTAATGCTTTGGTTCAACACCTTGGTTCAACACCTTGGTTCAATCAGCAAGTTCATCACTTCAATTCAAAGGCTTGGTTCAATTTAATTGGTTTGACACTTCAACAAAAGTTTAATGCCTTGGTTCAATCGACAAAGTTCATCACTTGGTTCAATAAGAGAATGGCGAGTAGTGTTAAACCATTGAACCATTTTGGGTTCAAGTGGTTGGTTCAAGTGGTTAGTTCAAAGGAATGGTTCAAACACTTGGTTTAAGTGGCAAATTCAAAGGCTTGGTTTAACAAAGGAATGGCACACAGTGTTGAACCATTGAACCGTTGAACCATTTTTGGTTCAATCAGTCAGTTTAATGGCTTATATCAATCAGGCTTGGTTCAAGGGAGCATCCTAAAGGCAAAAGATGAGTGCCCTTATGGAGGGCAGTTCTTAGTTCAAAATCCCTTGCTGAGGGTAGGGAGTACTTCCAAGGCAGCTGAAGGATTTCCAAAAAATGCACAAAAGACTTAAGGCTTTGAATTCTTTCAAAAATTTTGTTCAAAGGAATTCCTTCGAAAAAAAAGTCTAAAGGAATTCAGAGAAAAGCTGTGAGCTAAAAAAGAACCCAAAGGAATAACAAAGACCGAGACAATTCTTGTGGACTTTTTGTCTATGGGAAAAAGCCCGAAGCAAGAAATCCTACAAGAAAAAAGCCCATGGAAAAAGCCCATGAGGAAAAGGCTGATGTAGAAAGCTAAAGGAAAAGTCTTAAAGGAATTTGCTAAGGATGGTGATGTTCTAGAAGCTATCAACTTTAAGAAGATATACTAGCCATTGGTTTTCAAATTGTGACAAGCCCGCGAACATCAATTTTACACTTGAAAAGCTAGAGCGTGGAAGGTGCCAAGTGGCAACTACAGAAGGCTTTGACATGATTTTTTAGGAGTAACCAAATGTGCCATGTGTCCCCTACAAGGCTCAATGGAAGCTGACAAGTGTAAGCTTTCATGGTCTCTCTCTTTTGTCCTGTGAGAATTGTGGTGGGCCCCAGATAAATTGCTAAAGAAAGCAAAAGCTGACACATGTCCTCTTCTATAGGACATTCAAAGGGTGCCTAAAGCTTCCATGAGTCAAGAAAATGCTGACATGTGTCTTGACCATTTTACAGTAGAATGTGCCATGTTTCACTCACTAGAATTGGCTAAAAATGGCCAAGGCAAGCAGCGAGAGCCCAAGGAATGTAACGACCCATCAGAAGGTAACCCCCAAGGGCTAAAAGAGCCAAGAAGAGACAAGGCAAGGAAGAAGACAAGGTGAAAAAAGAGACAAAGCATCTAAGTGGCAAGAGGAGATGTCAATTTAGGGATTTATTCCTATAGTTGGAATAGTGCTTGCCAGATGGACAACCAAATGGTGCAAATAGTAAGCAGCGCAACTTGTTTCCTCCAATTTACATTTATAAGTAGACAAGCCATGTAAATGCATTGAAGGGAGTAGTTTTTTCATAGAGAAAAGGTGTGACTTGCATTTCCTCATTAAGGCTGGGATGCCAAATTCAAAGCAGGAGCTGACAATCAGATGGCTTCCTCTTCCCAAGGTTCAGAATGCACATGGGCCACTTGAAAAAAGAGTGCCAAAATATTTCCCATGAAGCACCAAGTTCTCTTCCTATTTTTATATATTGTAAAAATTCTCATTGGAAAGGGATCAACTCTCTTAGCCTTAAGGCAAAACTCTACCCAAAAATATCTTGGGCTTGTAAGGCAAAGCGCTGCCATATTTTACCTTGAATCAGGACTTAGCATTTTTACCTCTATCTGGAATTGCACTTTAAAGTATATGTCTATTTTATTCTTTTGTGTTAAGTCATTGTCTTTCACACTTTTCATAGATCGATTACAACATGTCTAGTGCATCGTGAAGTCTCCTTTCTGTAGGTTTTCCAAAAGTGTTCCTAGGGGAATGTAGGTGCCTATGAATAGGCTTCCATAAGTGTGTCTGAGGATGAATCTGGTAGTTTCTTCCTCCCTGTACTTCCATGAACCCCTAGATGACTATTGTAGAAGACCTTCCCACTTTAGATGAAGTGCATGGGTGCTTCTTTTGGTGAAAAGAGTATATTTAGGCTGGGTGGGTCACACTTTTCTGGTGTATCACCTTTTCTTTTTTAGGCTTAGGTTCTATTTTTAGCATCTCTCTCTCCCTTTTCATCCCCCCCTTTTTAAAATTTATTTGTTAGCGATAGGAAACCAAGGCATAAAATATACATCAAAGGGATCTATCCCTTATCTAGAGAATCTCCCCTCTAGCTTTACCGGTCTGACAGGCGAGAGGGGAGTTTCCATTGTTGTGTGTGGAAGGGCGGGAGCTAGGCATCCTGCCTTGGGTGCAATCCACTATGTCAACACAAACTTAATAATGGAAAAAGGGTACAAATTCAAGTGTTTGTAATAGTAGGATAGTAAAAATAATGATAAATGGTAAAATGAAAGTAAATTAAATCTAAGAAATGTAAAGTGATGGTGTAAGAAAAGGATGAATCCATAGTTTCTCAAACATGTTGTTTCTCTCTAAGGATAGATAAAACTAAAACAAAGTAGTGATATCATGTTTTTAAGAGGTAAATAAGAAGGAAGTAGAAGAAAAATGGAAAACAAATTTGGAATCACAATTTTTATATCAAGGGGGGAAATGAAATGGGTAGAAGTGAGAATGAATGAAAAATTAAGGTAGAAGAACTCTTTATCAAAGTCAAGACACTCAAACTAGGTTTGTCAAAACAAGAGGACTTTTGTACTTAAGGACTATGAATAACTTATCTTAGCTACACAAGTCTTAGGTCAAAAAATAGAGTATATAGATCATCCCATGAAGGCTAAATGCATGAAAAGTAAAATAGACCTGCCTCCCCATGATGTGTTCCCCATTCTTTAGGACCCCTTACAGAGCCATCAATATATTGTGAAGATTGGGTACTTACATGAGAAAGTAGGTAGAAGCATAAAGATTTTTTTGAAATCCCCTATTCCAATCTAATGGTCCATCACACCCCAAAGGACCTTGGCTCCATGCGAGTCCAATTATGGAGTTTGAGCTTCTATTGGAGATAGGAGATGTGCTTGTAATCACATTTTTTAGTGTGAATTTGACTTTTGAGATTTGTATGTTGAATTTTGGATATCATTGCATTTTGTTTCAAATGATTTATATTTTAACTTTCTTAATGGATTTTTTAGATTCCTCCTCCATACATATTTGGAAGAGAAAACATGGGTGCTAAAGATGACTTTCATTTGAATACTGAGGACAAGGTTTCTAAGAGAGAGAACTTAAAAGAGCATGGGGTCTAAGAGTTTCATAAATCTAGGTGAAATAATAGTGCTATCTTGATTTTGACCTTATTTTATCCAAGGTGGAGATGAAAGGAAGGGGAAATCAAGAGTGACACATAGAATAATTTTAATTACTTCAAATAGAAAAAAATGTGACAAAGGACAAAGAGGGATACAATTATAATAAAGTGTGATTCCTTATCATAAGAATGAGAGAAATGGAAGAAAAAATGCTAATATAGATTATTGTGCATATTTCATCTAAAAAGAGAAGCCAAAGCTAAAATTGAGAACAAAGATCAAGAACATGAAAAGATGGTAGTTTTATGAGGAGGGTCAGGTGCTATCCATAGTCTTATTCTAAAAATTCATAAAAGAGATACCCAAGGGGTGCCAATAATTAAGATGAAAGATAACGTAAGATAAGAAAAATTATGGTAATTTTGTGAGGGATGTCAAGTCCTATCTATGGTCTTATAAAATAACTCACAAAAGAAAAACCCAAGAGATGCCAAAGCAACATTGGAAATCAAAAAGTATGTGAAAAAAAAAGTAAAAGATGGTGGTTTTATGAGGAATGTTGGGTCCTATCCATGGTCTTACAAAGAAAATCATAAAATAGAAACCCAAGGGGTGTGAAAAATAAGAGAAAATATATTAAGATAAAGAAGACTATGGTACATCAAGAAACCAAAAGACCAAAAGGGAAGACTAAAGGTTTGTGAGAGGAACTTGATATAGAAGGAGAGACCTGTAACTAAGTAAATATAAAAAATGTTAGATATATGGAGATAAAAATCATGACAAGAATGAAATATTTAGGTAAAGTACCTTTTGAGGAATTATGCATTGGTGGGTTCTTTGAAAACATGGCCTTCATTGGTTTGAAGATGGTAAGTGCTTGGACCAAGAATATATTTGAATAAATATGGCCCTCACCATTTTTGGGCATATTTACCTTCTTTTTCATGAGTGTAGTCTAATTTAAGGATAAGATCACCAATATTAAAAGTATAGAATTTAACACATTTATTATTTTGTTTGGCAATGTGAGCCTTGTATTGGTGGTTATGTTACAAGGCAAAAAGATGACGTGGTGGTTATGTTACAAGGCAAAAAGATGACGTTCATCAAGATGATCAAGGGCATGAAGGTAATATGATCATAATTATTAATCATGAATAATGCCATGAAGAGATACACAAAGAGAGGGAAACTCAATTTCTAAATGAAGAATTGACTCAGAACCATAGACTAGTAAAAATGGGGTTTCCCTAGTGGCAATATGTATGCTAGTTTGATAGGCCCAAAGTTCAAGGTAAAGATGAAGATGCCAATCCATACGAGTTTCATGAATTTTATTTTGAAGAATTTTTTTGAGAATTTTTTTGGAGGATTGGCTTCAAGATCATTGGTAAAGTTATGAAATTAATATTTGAGAGAGATAGCTTGTTTAAGACCTTTAATGTAAAGGAAATTGTCATCTACAAGATCATCTTGAAGAGAATAAGTGGCCAAAATAGGAGCTACAAAAATTTGATCACTTATGACTTAGCCTTTGACATATTTTTAAGTAATAATGTAGAGATCAAATTCTATAAGTAAGACCATCCATTTGCCAATTCTATCTCTAGGAAGAAAGGCTTTGGATAATAAATGATTAAGGGAGTCAAAATGAATGATGACATAAGTAATTTGGTAAAGCATATACTGGTGAAGCTTTTTAGCTAAAAAATAGATGGGGAGGTAATCATGCTTGATTTTGGTATAACATGTCTCATAGTTGATGAGGCCTCAACTAATATAGTAGATAACATACTCTCTTCCCATATCATCTTGTTGAGAAAGCATTACCCTAACTAAAATAGGTGTGGAAGAATCATATATAATCAAAGGTCTACCATTAGAAGGAGGATGAAGTGTCGGCGGATGAAGCAATGACTATTTCATGTTATAAAAGGCTTTTTGGCATGGATCCAACCATTATAAACTAGTACCTTTATTGATTATGGAATTGACAGAGTGAATTCGATATGCCATTTTTGGGATAAATCATCTAATTACCACAAGCTTGCCTAAATAATTATGAATTCCAAGAATAGAATTAGGAATGGGCATGTTGATGATAGAACTAATTTTGGTAGAGTCAACATCGATGTCACATAGAGAGAGTAATAATATTAATAATTTTATAGATGTGACTCCAAAGACACATTTATCATGATTATGTCTAACTTTATATTTAAGGAGATGGTTAAAGATGATAGTAAGATCAGAAAGATAGTTTTTAAGATGTTTATATTTAACAATAAGATCATCCACATATGTTTCAATTTTTTTTTGAATGAGATCATGAAAAATGAGTGTCATTACTCATTGGTAAGTGGCTCTGGTGTTCTTTAGGCCAAATGACATTTTGATGTAGTAATAGGTACCCCATTTCATGGTGAAAGTAGTCTTTTACTGGTCCTCATGGGCTATATGAATCTGATTGTATCCCTAGAAACCATCCATAAGAGATAACATTTTATAACCATCTATGGAATCAACAATGCAATCTATTGAAGGTAAAGGTAAATTATCCTTAGGATAAGTAAGATTAAGTCTATGGAAATCAATACAAATGTGAATGACCATAGTGACTTTATTTTGAATGGGGATAATATTAGAAACCCATTTAGAATAATCCAAAACTTTGATAATTTTGACATCAAGTAATTTAAAGATTTCCTTATGACATAGAGTTGAAACTTTAGGTGGAAATTTTCTTTGTTTTTGATGCACAGGATTAGAATCAAGATAAGTAATTATATTATGTAGCAAAATTCTAGGGTCAATGCCAAACATGTGATCATAGGACTAAGTGAAAACTTCATGATATTTTTCAATAAATAAGTTAAAATTATCATGTTCAGAAGGTGAGAGTTCTCAAGAAAATGTAATTAGTCAAAGACAAGATGGTGTACCATATTTTATCTGAGTGGTTTCTTTGATGAGTATGGAATTACTATCTTGAAAGTGATATAGTGCATTGGTTAAGGTAGAAATTGGATTTATTTTAGCATCAATGTTAGCAATAAAGTTATTGAAGTAAGGAGTTTGTCTTAAAATTTCTAAGTTTATGATACTACTGATGAAGTTGAGGTTATCAGGAATGAAGTAACTCAAGAATAGCTTTGTCATTAGGCAAGGTAGGAACAGGACCATTATACTCAACATCTACTTCAAGATCTAAAATTTGATTTCCATGGCTATCATACTCAAAATAAATGTTTAAAAGGTTTGATTTATTTGACCACCCAAGGAGTATCAATAACTAGAGGATTGAGAGGAGGCACATGACCCTCAAGATCTAAGGTGCAATCCATAAAAATGGTATGGACATCCTAATTAAAAGCATGGATTTGGACTAATTTTTTTTGGTAAAGATGGACATCCAAGTCTCTAGATTGAGCTTGGACCATGATATAGTTATCATCATATGCTAGAGAAAATTATATATGCTTGAGAATTAGGGGAGTTTCAAAGGATGAAACTTTTATATTATTGAATATACAAGGAGGCATAATGAGATAAGCTTTAAATAATTTAGCCACTCTAAAATAATTATAAGTGAAGGCATCTTCTGGTAAAAAAGGCTCCTAAGCACTGTATGGAGGGGTAAAATTAGTAATCTCATCCATAAGAGGAATAATATGGTCTCTTGATAAGAGAGGAGGAAGCCTTTATGAAATGTATAGAGGTAACTTGGTATTATTTCAAGTATGTTTCAACTCATTGGGATCATCATCATTGGAATTCACAAATGTAACTTGTAAATCATTATTCATGTTGATGAACTCAAGTAAAGTAGCACTATTTATCTTAGGAGTCACAAGAACATGATATTGTGATTTAAGATTGGGTATTTGAATACTCCATGGGTTAGGATCAGCTTCATGCTTATATCATTTTACATTATGCAAGAATTTAAACATTGAATACTAGAAGAAGAAATGGCCTCATTTGATGATTCCATGGATGACCAAGAAGGATGCTATAATATAAAGGAAGATCAAGTACCATCATCTTAGTTTGAACTATTTTAGGACCAATGGTTAAGGGAATCCAAATACAACCAAGTGGATTTTGATTAGCCTTGTCAAAACCAAAAAAAATAAGAAGGGTTTGCTTGAGAAAATCCTTGTTATAACCAAGTTATTGAATAAGCCATAAGGATGTCAGATTAATACTAGATCCTTCATCAACTAAGACATTAAAGATAAGAGTGGTATTAATTGCCATTTTAATAAAGAGTGGCAGATCATCAGCATGAAAAATAATATCATCATTGATCATGTCCTCTTCAAAAAAATCAATAGAGGGATTGGAAGAAATACATGTGGTTTCAATGGTATTGATATTGGTAGGTTAAAAATCAATGGAATGTGGTTCTTCATCTATAGAGGATGGATCTTGAATTTATTGAATTTGTTGCATAAGTAATTTATGATGATAAGGTGAAGTACGAACTAACTCCATAAGAGGAATCTTACAAGGCATAGAGTTGAGTTTTTAAAGCAAATTCCAATATGATTTAGAATAACCAACATGAGGTTTAGAAGGTAAATTAGATTTGGAATGTATAGATGTGGTTGGAGGATAATAAGGAGGAATTTGTTCCTCATGTACTTCCAAATCAACATTAGTTATGGTATTATATTTAAGAATTCATTCTTCTAAAGATGGATTTTTAGGCTTGGTAATGGGATCTTTTTGTGCTAGTTTACGATGATAATTGACCTTGGAAATGTTGACATATTGAGATTTTTTATAATATTGGTCATAATCAACATCAATGTCATAAACATCTTGACATTTTCTTGATTATTTTAATAATATTTTTGGTTATTAGAGGTATATGATTTAAAATTTTGTCATTTTTAGAAAGCAACAATGTATTCTTGATGATGAAGATTGATCATAGCTTCATTATTGAATGAATCATCAAGCATATAGGCAACAAGAAATTTATTGAGCCCTCTAAAAGATTCATGAGAATTCCCAATGTTGGTATGGAACCAAAAAAATATATTGGGGTCATACCACTTAGGAGGAGTATTGGGATAAAGGAAAGGTTTTGAGGGTAGTAAAAATTATTTCATGTATTGAACCGAAAGAGGTGTATGAGAAGGTGAAAGAATATCAATTTTAAAAACTCATTGTTTGGTTTGTGGAGTAATATTATTGATTTCATTATATGTTTAGAAAGATCCTTTATTAATTTTAGGATTAGGTTTTAATTTCTTCATAATAAAGTCTTGATGTTTAGCTTGATCAATAGCTTCATTAAGTGTTTGGGGAGTAAAGGTTTGAACCTTATATTGAAGAGTGGGATTTAAATCCATGATAAAGAGTTTAAATATATTATCATCAGTCATGTTATGGTTAGATTTATGAGCTAAATATTTCCATCTTTTGATAAATTCATGAGCTTATTTAGTGGGAGATTGCTTAGCATTGATGAAGTGGTTAAGATAATTTTTAGGAAGATCATTGTGTTGAAACTCTTTAACCAAAGGATTAACCAAATATTTATGTTGCCAAATAGAATGTTGGGGAAGTTGATTATACCATTCTCATACATCAATAGTGAAAGTTTTGACTAAGAGTTTAGTTGTGATTAAGGTATTAGTTTGGATATACTCTTTGTAAATGTTAACAAAGGCTTTAAGAAATGAGGAAGGGTCTTTAGTCCCATAATATTTGATAGTTGGAGATATGTTACCAATATCAATGGAAAAAATGAAGGGAGATAAAGGCTCATTTTGATTGGTTTAAAGCATCTTTCTATTCATTATATATTGAGGAATAACATTACATGAGGCATTCCTAAAAGGTGGAGGAATATAATTAGGATTAGCTTGAGGATGAATAGTTGGAGGTTGATTAGCCACATTAATTAAGTGTTGTTGAAGTTACATCATTTGATTGGTATTATAATTTTTCAAAATGTTCATTTATTGAATAACTTGGGCTAAAAGTTGAGTTGTATCAGGAGGTGGGTTGGTGTTGGTAGGGGCATTCCCTAAATTAGTATTAGGGAGAGGATTGGAAGAAGATGGATTGTTAGTGGGATTGTTGAGTAAATTTGTATCAATTACTCCCACATTAGTTTGAATATTTTGAGAAGTTTCTTGGTAAGTAAGGAAGGGATAAAATCCATCAACTTCATCTTGATTTGTTACTTGAACCATGTTGTAGGTTATGGATGGAGGAGGAGAAGAGGTACCCCAAGAGTGATGGTGCTCCTGAGAGGAAAAGAGAGGGATAAATGAACATCCCATATAGTATCTAAATGGATTTAATCTATCCAATAGTATTTTGATTAGATACTTCATTCTAACTAAAGAGAGATAAAAAAATGTAAAATTGGAGAAATAGAGAACTAGATTGATGAATAGGGAAAGCAAAAAATAGTACAAGGTTGACTAGGTCAGCTTAGTATACAAAAAAAGACTTACAAACTATACAGGGTTGATTTGGTTTTCTAGTATAGTAAATAGAGGCAATAAAAAGAGGTAAAAGGGTATAAAAACTATACATGGTTAATTAGGTCAATTTAATATATTAGATAGGGGTTTAAAAAGGTATATGGTCGACTAGGTCAACCTAGTAGAATAGATAGGGAAAAAGAGGAAGTTTGGAAACAAGTTTTTAATTAAAACAAGACAATTTTTGTAGCTAATATAATAAAGTAAGAACTAAAGGGAAACAAATAGTCAATTGGATCAACATTATCCAATATAATTAAGGCACACAATATAAAATATTGTACTAACACTAGCTAATGCAAGTTTTGGAACACATAATTAAACAAAAGCAAATAATCAACTTGAAAAGTAAAGAGATAACTAATTATTCAACTTGAATGTTTTATTAGATTATTAAGAAATGATTTTAAATGTGATGGAAATTTGGCTATAAAGCAAAGAACTAGATAGAAATCTAAGGATGGTTTTAAGTAGTTTGGGCTGAAATATATTGTAGTGATAATGATACAGGCTTGGTATTAGGTCATATCCTCTCACTCACACACCATAGTGATAAGGATGTCAGGTTCTTAGCTAGAATATACCATTAACCATGCTTTATACTTAACCAGAGTATCAAGGTGGCTTTCCCCTTGGTGATGAAATCTAAGTAGGTTAGCCTTGAGTAGATAAATGTTAAATTTCTTTTTTATGTTTTTTTAATTTGGTCATGTGTGCATAAAATATAAATAGTGAAACTAAGTGATTAATTAAAAATCCCCTAATTAAACTATGTGAGCTATTCTAAACATGCAAGAAACATGAAAAGAAATGTGTGAGATAATTACTAGTAGATATGAGGTTAATTCCAACTTGAAATAAGTTATAGTGTAACACTATATGTATAAAATACAAAATATAGTCGATAGGGTCGAACCTTTACTATGGAAACAAGGTCTAAAAATGAACTGGGTTGACAGGGTCGACCCAATTATTCAATACAACACATAGAACATATGATTAGGTCGATATGGTCAATCTAGTTGAATATGCAAGGGTAGTTTTAAGGACTACAAATTATAAAAGGAAAGATAAAAAATAAATAAATAGAGTGGTAGAAGGGACCCTTAGTGGATAAGAGATGAAATGAAGAAAGATTAATAATGAAGAACCTTAGAGTATGTTGGAAAAACCTAAAAACTAGGTTGACAAGATCGATCAAGTTATGAAAAAACCTATTACAGAGTGTTGAAAACATAGAGGGTCAATTGGGTTAACCTAGTAGGTTGAATTGGATGTCTAAAAGGATAAAAACTATACTGGATCTACTAGGTCGATTCAGTTGCTTGTTCTTCGAAACCTATGCACAAAAGTTAGAAAACTAGGTCGATAGAGTCAATATAGTATGATAAAAATAATGACTAAAAGAATGAAAATAATTTAAATAAATCTTGTAAGGGTTAGTTTCACATTAGTTTCACTATAATGTATGCAATTATAAATGCATAATGTCTATGAATCAATCCTAGCTCAGAGAAGATAGAGCATACCTACACTTTTGATTGGGATACACTTGTTAAGCAGGAGCATGACCAATATGGGGATCCACTAGACTTGATTATGGGATAACTTATCACAACATATCATGCTAGGAAGGGTTCCAAAGCCTACAATCTAACACAATCACACAACAATGCTAATAGATTCATAAGGTTTAAAGAATTCACTTATTCTAATAATGAGAAAGTAAATCTACGTTAGTGCACTCTAAATCTTGTGTAACAAAGTGGGGGTTAGAAACAATATAACAAACATGTATAGGGAAATGTAATTAAAGTATGAGTAACACCCTAATACATGAAAGATGAAAGAAAGTATTATTCAAGCCAACACTTATGCTGCTTCTATCTATTAAAAGAGAGAATAACAAAGTTAGAATATACTTATTAGAATGTGAACCTATCGAGACTCAATCTCTCCCTTGGCTAATGGAGATTCACAAGAGGTTGTGTTTTTAAGGATAACTGAGAAAGGATAAAGCATCCAAGACTTATTCATAAGACTAGATTCTTTAAATAATAAGCCTAAGCTATGTTTCCTCAAGTAGAATGGTGGAAGAGTAGATTATGAAGAAGAGCGTGAATAATAAATCTTGATTACACATTTTAAATAATGAAAAACTGATCTTGTATAAATAGGTGGATCTTTCCTTAAATCCTAATAAAAATGTTAGCTATACAGGGTCAACCTAGTTAACCCAATGTGTTTTTGGGGATAATTCACTAGGTTAACCCCATATAGTTTAGGGGTATTTTCATTTTCTTAGCTTGTTAGAATTTTGGATGACCTATCTATAACAAACTAAGAAAGTGAGAAATACTCGTAAACTATACGGGGTTGACCTAGTTCACCTGGTATAATTGAATGACCAAAAATGGTTTAAGATAAGGAAAGGAGGGATGAAAATAGGAAAAGACTAGAAGAATATCCAAGGGAGGAGAAATTATTAGGGAATGGTTTTGGGAGCTAGTTGGATTGGTAATAATGTGGCAATAAGGGAAAACATTCTTGAAAATCATCAAAAGTCTACCCACCACTTTTTGAGTGTACTCCTTAAGACACACACTCAAAGAGATTGAGTCTCAATAGGTTCTTACAAGATGTAAAGTGTCATTATTTGATAAAATTTGAAAATATTATGTGTATATAGGAAGTTTTAGGAATATTGCTTATATCTCCCTTATAACATTTGAAAACTGTTATAAGATTCCCAAGCCCCAAGTAGATCAAACCACTATCAACAATTGGGATAAGAACACTGATTTGAAGAACATCCTTTCCCTATGGATATATTATATAAATGAGGTATTTTCATACTATAATGGAAACATCCCCATTGGTCAATTCAAACTTGTGATAAGAATGGTCATGACTATGATGAGTAGGCTATGTTGAATTTCAACCACTACCTATGTGGATAAAATTTGGGTGCCCTTAGTCTCTTTATGATTGAAAATCAAATCAACCCTCCTCTTGGTGAAGTTATCAACACCTACTTAAGTATATAGTTTTTTATAGTTAATAAGAAAACTAGGAACCAATTATTCATGATGTTTTACCTCTTGGATGCCTTTATTGCCACAATAAAGATCCCAAACCTTAGAGAATGGTCAATGAATGGGACATAGATAGTGTCCAAATACTATTCCAAGTTACAAATATTCAAATACAGGGACCACATCCAATTCATATGTGACTATGTTTATCTATCCCTAATAGAGGCCATAACTAATAACCCAATATCAAGAGTCAACCCCTTAACCAAAAAAATAATTGAGGCCATGGGAGACATCTAGTTATATCTAGATTGCACAATTATCAAGATTAAGGGAACATAATACACACCCCTTAGATTACCAGTCCATGTGATAATCAATTTAGTTGAGTAGGAGGTGTCTTACCAAATATACAATGGAATTGATGGTTTTTGAAAGACCAAGAGGAAGGGACTGCTTCATATCCTCCGTATAACCATTGCTAGGATTTTTGGGATAATATTGAGGCTTCTTCCATATATATGACCTCCTTCAATCTCCAAATTGATGAGTTGAGGTAGTGGGATCCTCATGAAAGGGTTAAGGAACATCTAAAAGGTAAAGGAATCAATATACCTTATGATCACTATCCTAGTCCTTTTGAATCCATATATATAAAATCCTCTTCATTCTCTGAGGTCACCATTAGATTCAAAAGGAAAAACATCACTGTATAGTCTATAATTTAGAAGGAGAAAAAGGGGAATGATGGTAGATGGTAATTGGGGCCAAGGCAATACTATTCTTTGAGTGGTACACCTAAACCTCAATCAACCCTACTACAAATAAATTCTAGACCTAAGGTACAAATTTAGCAAAGATAGAAGATAGATGACTTGATGAAATTGCATCTTCTTAAGCTCAAGAAGAGGAGAAATGATCACCAGTTGAGGAGTTTCCTATAGTAGCACTAGACCCTAGTGGAATAATTGAATATGCTCTAAAATTTCTATAATTAGCCTATGATTCTAAGTATGAATAAATGGTGGAAGCTAAAGAATAAAAGGGGAAGTAAGTGTTGGATCTATTTCCCATAGACCCCCAAAAGAAAAGTTGAGTTAGCCATTGTTATAGTGAAGTCTAAGAATCCCAAGGTGACCTTCACTCATATTTTGAGTGAAGTTAACCTATTTAGTGATGAAAACTTGATTTAAGGCCCAACTATTCATAAATGGTTCATGGCAAATTGTATAAAGTACCAAGTGTACAACATCCTTGGGCATTGATGCAAGTAATCAATAGTACAATGCATGAGGAAGTCAAGCCCTAGATAGTTGCATTGTCGAAGGAAGAAGAGAAAATAGTTATTGCTCTAGGAGAATCAAGGTGAACAAAAATGGATACCCAAGATCCCAAGGTGAGAAAATCTTTAGATGGTATCAAATTTGACCCAACCACTGCTAGTCTATAGAGAGTAACTGAGAATGAGGCCATGGTTGTGGAGAAGAGTTTAATTTTTAGAAAGAAGAACATTTTTTTGGATTGAATATAATTGAAGGACAAAATCCTAGAAAAAACCTAATATTTGAATAAAATGTTCTTCAAATGGCTCAGGGTCAGACAAACCAATTATAAACAATGATTAAGGGAATCTTGCAGTAGAATAAGAATCTAAAAGAAAAAACCATCTTGTCAATCCAAGAAGATACATTCATGTAATTTGAGGACACTATGGTTGATTCATTCAATTCTTTAAAGTCAATCAAGACTAGGTAGGATGCAATAAATAAACAAAGTACTAAGGGTATAAGCCAAGTTAACTAATGGTAGGATTTGAGTTACCAAGTAAAGGATTTGATCAAGGTCTTGACAAAAAATAAAATCCTTGAATTTAGGATAGTCATCCTAACCCACCTTAATATGGATATGGCTATATTAATTGATAAGATCAAGGCCCTAAGTAGTTAGTCCAAATAGATCAAGGACATTTTTAAGGACCTCAAGCAAAAATAAGATAAAATGTTACACATATTGGCTATCTTGATCAAAGAGCCTACCATACTTATTCCCTTGGGTCTAATAACTAATGATAAGTTCAATCTCATAACTACTTAATTCATGCAAGAAGTAAGGAATCAAGGATAAGGGAAAATAGGGGTCGATAACAAAAGGATCATGGACCTACTTTTATCATTCGAATAAAAGATAGGAGATGTCAGGGGTATTAGATAAGATTTAGAAAGGGATGAGAGGGATCTAAAGGGCCTAGAAGATCAAGAAAATAAATTTTCATGAGACAGATAATTGATCTACAAATTATTAATGAACAACATTATAGAATGAAGATCCTGTAGGGAAAGTAAAAGGCTATGACACAAAAAGGGTCTCCAAGTTAATATAGGAATATTATTTTTTAATTGAGATTTTATAATTTTGAGAAGAGAATATTCTTTTATAAATTCATGTTAAACTTTTAAAGCACATTTCTTGTAGGTTAGTCATTTAGATTGTCTAGAAGTTTCTCAAAAGGTTGTAAAAGGACAAATATCCTTAAAATTTGATAGGACTAACTGACATACCTCATGAAAGGCATATATAAATATTTATTTCCCATTGAAAAAGAGAGGGATTTTTGTGAGTCAAACTCAATTGTAACTTTTTAGAAATTAATATAAGAAAGGAATTCTACAAAATTTGTCCAAATCTGCTTGTGTCTTTTATTATCCTAGCTTCTCTCTCACTTATTTGTTCTGATTTCTAGATTTGAATAGTTCTTATGAATTCTTGGTTTGTATATTTAAATTTAGTGATATTAACTTGTGTCAATGATATGTTAATTAAAATTTCTTAGGTTCATTTCTTTTTATTACTCTTCTTGCATTTGGGCTAATGTTGTTTGCTTATAGGGGTAAATCTTTAAAGTGAACTTGGTTCATATTTACATTATTTTATAAATTACTTAGATGTTTTCCTGGTGTGTGATAGGATTTTATATTATGAAACATTAGTTGAGTGCATGTCTAGATGATATTTAAACTTTATCATGATGTTTGGAATGAAGATCAACAACATCTCTTCTCTGCTTTACCTTTCCTTTTGCTCCTTTTTTAACTAGATTACTCTAGCTTAATTTTCATTGTAAATATCCATCTTACATTAGTCATTAGATTATTTATTGTTCATCATTCACCATTATTAGCATATCATACTTCATATTTTGCATAGATTAATTATTTGGCCATGGTGGATCCCAACCACCAAACATTATAAATATTGTGAAATAGTCCACTTTCTTTTCCTATATTCCACCAACATATAACAGGATTATTACAACCTGTAACTCATGCGCTAAATTATTAGAATTATAAAATTATAAGTGTTCTTGAAAACTATAAGCACCTATGATAATATTTAGGCATCAACAAGACCCATTTAACCACATGATTAACTATGTATATTATTTTGGTAAATGGCAACAATATGACAAACTATTGCTAAAAGTATTACATGTGAGAATTTTTTATGAGTCTCATAATTGGTTTTATATCCTACTAAAAGGTCACTTAACAATTTTTTCCCAATTGTAAGATTATTTATTTATGGATTTCAATGTCCATAAGTTGCCAAAACTTACATTAGCACATTTGTATAATTTTGAGTAATGTGATGATGAATCCTTTCAATATTTTAGTATTCAATTCAAAGGTACAACATGTGAGATAGAATTTACACCCTCAAATTTGGAATTGTAATTTAATTATAGTAGAGGGCTTCTTTCCCCATTAAAATAAAAATCATTTCATAAACATTATCGATCATTTACACATTTACATGTAATTGTGTGTATATATGATTCATTCATCCTTACTCATCCAAAGGAGATTATCATATCCCATTATAAGTACAAAAATTTTATTCATCAAACCAAGGATGTATATGAATTACCAAATGAACATTATGAACAAAAAATTGGAGTTCCTAATCTTTACATGGGATCTCTATGATACACAAATAGATTTTGTATTCCTATTTCACATATTGGGAATTCCATCTACTCATGTCATATGGACATTAGGGACATACACTTATTTGATCATGATACTCACATGTTATATGGTTAGAGAATCACTTTTCATTACCATCTTTGAGATTATATGTACTTACACATAACTTTATCCATGATTATATATTTCACAAGGTACTTGATATATTATGCACTTAACATTTTTTGCTAAGACATTTGATCCATGGGATACTATGATATGTTTTATGCTTGTTTATTATACTTTCCTTTATACACTTCCTTGAGTTCCTTGACTTATTATTATCTTTCTTATTCAAGCATTTGAAAATGCTCCTTTGTTTACAACCCCCATGACTATGTGTGATTTATTTGACATTTGGACATATAATTATTTGTTATATAGACATTTGAATATGTCATCCTTTATTTTTTAAGCATTAGACTATGTCATGTGCCTTTAATTTTGTAGAATTTGAACAAACCCCTTGTTTTTGATCTCCTAACACCATTGTATGTTGACTTGATTTTGAGTGCTCTTGTGTGTATGCATGTTTTCTTGTTGAGTTTATATTATTACTATATATATGTTTCCATGATATTTATCATGTATCTTAGACATTCATGTGAATAAATTATTTTATTCCATTCAATATTACATTTACCTAGACATGTTCTTCTATATGCTACATGGTACCATTCATAGATTATACATTTGTCTTATCCTTCTGAGGTGAGGTAACTACCAATTTTTATTCTTTCCTCACCTCAAATGGGGGGATAATATCAATTGGGTCATATAATAGAGTCATTATATTCAATTTTTGCATAGTTTTAGATTTAGTGGGGGCATGCTCTCCAAACTTATTCATGTTTGGCATAGTTTTTAGATTCAATAGGTGGTATTGTTTAAAAGCATGTTCTCCACACTTATTCAGTATTTGACACACCCAAATTTAGTGGGGGTATATTTTGAAAACATGTCCACATTTTCACTTATTTTATTTTTCATATTTATCCATATATAGTGGGGGCATGCTTTAGAAGCATGTTATCTAAAATTACACAGTTTCAAAATTGGCTAAAGAACACAATTATATAATTTTGATTCATAGTTGCTGTAAAATTATATATATTGGTACCATGTTCATATATAGTTTTAGAATAATGAATATCTAATGATAATATTATATTAATGTATTCTTAATATTGTAAAATCCAAACCAGTTTTATATTTCAAAACACTCTCATGGATTATCACCACCCACTAGATTGGACTTTTACAGATTATATTAAGCCAATATACCATAGTAGTTCATTTAATTTTGGTAGGGTTTAGTTGATTAAATCACCCAATCCTATCAATTTTTTAGGTTGGACTTGATTTTATCATCGAACCTCACCATTTTGATAGTATGAATTGACTTTGTTCGCTTATGCGTACTAGGTTATAAGTATGATTGGGTTGCATGATTTATCTAATCTCAACTTTAGGGTGGAATAAAATTTTCACCAATTTTTTGGGAATGTTCCTTCCAATATTTATATATCTTCTTAGATATATGAACTTTTTATATTTATATTTTTTTCCTAATATTAGTTTCAATCTAATAGGTAAGGCAAATGCATAGATACATAGGTGTATTCCTAAACCTTTCTATTTAAACTTTAATCATTTAAAATGTTTTAAATTTCCTATTATATACATTTATTATATATTATAACATGATATTATTTTTAGGTTAGGCTCCAGGAAAGCAATAAAGTTGGTCTCACACAAAGGTAAGGTGTGTTATACACACACAGATACACATTTATTCTCTTTTAAACCAACAATTTCAATAATAGATTATAGGGGGGAAATGTAGATGATATTTATGGATTATATATCACTAAAATTTGTACACTTTTCAAACTTAGACCTTGGTTGTTCCTCTCAATTTTGGACCTTTCTTAATTTCATAAGTCTCACATATACTCTATCTTGTGCCCCTTGGACTATATCTTATTATTACCAGTATCATGTTGATGACTCAGGACTTTTATCTTGATTATATGCTTAAAATATATTCATCTTATTCCCCTAAAATTTCTAAGCATGGAGTTTTTTTCTAACTACCATGACACAAGTATCAGTCATAGACCCCTACATCAACACTAGTTTCTTACCCAAATGCAAGTGTACAATGCCCTCAAATCATCTAATTCTCAATTGAAACATATATTAATGGTTATTATAAGTGATTTAATGTGATATATTTACTAATAGGAGTGTTATATATTCATAATCACTCCTCATTCACTCATCACCTAGCATACACCTAGAGAATACCTAAGACAATTTATCAAAACATTCAATCAAACACTCAATAAAGCAAAGATTCTATATTTTCTCATATTTTAATATAATTCATAGGGATAAAAAATACACATGTTTGAATTATTGAAGGAGTATCCTAAGATCCTGATTTGACATTTTAAAATCTAGGTCACTATTGTACTTATTTTCCATATATTACATGATTCACAGAAAATCTAACACTTAGGGGATAATTAGATTAGTTTGAGGACCTCTTCATAATATTGGATATGTAGGAATAACTCATTGATATATGGGTCATTGGGGTCATATTGACATCATATAACGACTAACCCTTTTTTTCCAAGGTCACTATGAAGATGAAGAACTTGTTTTTTTCCAATTTTATGAGGAGTGATAGTACATGAACTAGATCTAAATAAAGTAGAGTAAAGGTGAAGAAAAATGCATAAGCATCTAAGTTGTCACATATTTTTATAGAATGTATTACATAAATGACACTTATATTTGGTTCAAATAATAATGTTGATGTAATCATCATATGATGGCATTAATGTTTATAGTTCCACAGGTACTTAATAAATAATTTGGTGACTGTTCCATAACCCTCTTCTAGTTTGCTTCCTTACTATTCTAGATCTATAATTGTGTTAGCATCATAATAAACTAAGTATATTTTTTCTTTATAATTTCTATATCTAGCATAGTTGTAATTCATATTTTAAACCTATCTTGGTTTAATGAATTTAGTGCATGTTATATATAAGTTTATCATTTAATTGGCCTAATATAGAGATAGTTTACCACCCTTATTCCATAGCTTATATATATCCCCTTTAACCCTAGATTCCATAATCTATAATTTTAGGGTTAAATAATTATTCATTTGGGAAGTCTTAGAAACATTGAGGAAACACCAAACACTCTCTTGGAACATAATTCCAAAAGCATATACACATCTAAAATATTCAAGGAGTAGCCATATAAAGTTGCATAGATCCAAATGTGAATATAAAAACTCAAAATATCATGGTGCTAAGTATCAAAGATCAAAATATGGAACTACATTCAAGGTTTTTCATAAGTGTGAAAAAAACATAAGTGGGAGAACTATGTGTAGTTTCAGCCCTTTTTAGACTACTTAAACATAGTAAACACTCAACCATTTAGTGGGGAGTGGTTTCAGTCAGTCCAAACCAAATTATTAACCATTTTTTAAGATCATATTATGGTCAATAAAACACAATTAAGTTTTGGATTAAAGAGATAACATGTATTACTACATAGGATCAAAGAAGTGTGCACACTTAAAATTAGATGTAAGTTCAAGAACAATTATCTGAAGAATTTTTAGATGCCCATTATGTGTAAAGACACTATTGATAAACCTTGATAGGCTATATTTTATAGTCATCTACTTTGAAAATAAAATATAGGTATGTTTTTCAAGTTAAGTTTTAGGTCTAAGTAGCTAAGTAAGTGCATTCAAACCATTTATAAATACTATGACATCTTATCTAAGAAACATACTTTAGGAATGAACTAAGTAAATCACCCTCCTCTTATTTTTTTTCATTTATAAATCAAGTAGTTGGAATATCAATTATTACCTTTCAATTCATACTATTATGTGTTTATTTATATATTGTTTAAACATGAATTAGTGCATAGTTTTCATTATTTTATATTATTTAGGTGTAAAATCATATAAAAACTTATATTAGGATAAGATTTTACTTGACGTCCTTCATACTTGTTAGTCACATTAGAGTTTACTATATTCAATACATTTATTTCTATATCTTGTCCATATTAGGTCATATTGGTATAGTGGGGCAAATCACTTATCCCTATTTTTGGGTTACATTATGTAATAACACCTTCCCCTCCATTTCCATTTCATTTTTGTATATTGATTTCATATCATCAAATTAGTATTGGGTTACATGTTTATATTGAACTTTATAAGATGATATCTTTTTCTAGTTACATATATGTGTTTTAAATGTGATTTAAAGGATTATTAAAAGTCATCATTTTATCTATGTTTAGATTAAGGTAACCCACCTTTGACTAATGTGGAAACTAGTATGAACTCATCAGGAGGCTTGGATCTACCCCAAAACAATTAGCAGAGAAAAAACCAGCAGAGACCACATGATGGAAGGACCAAAAAAAGATGTATAAAGAACCAACCAGAGAAGAGTGTCAAAGGAACTAGGTGCCAAAAAATAAATGACAAAAAAGTAGTCTCAAAACCATCAAAATAAGAAAAAGGTTTATAGAAGGAACCACAAATTATCAAATTTATAATGTGATCATCTTTACCACAAATTATTTCCAAGAAATTGACGGTAAAACTATTCATTTTAAAATAAGTGATATCCAGGAACATACATCACCTCAAAAAGGGGTAGAAAACCAATTTTTTTATTATTTGGTTATATAATTTTAAGCAGTTACAATATGTCTATGGGTTATAGATATCAATAGATCAAAAAGTGGTTTAAGATGTTTGCTTCTTTGGCCAAGAAGAAAATTTTGTCACATGACATGGTTGGTAAGAATCACTTTTTTCAAAGTTTTACCACATGGTAAGGGAAATTAAGGCCCTTAATAGTTTTATAAAGTTTTAGAGATGGAAACCTAAATTTATTTATATATATAGTCAAATTTTTATTTTATATGATAAACTAACCTTGCACATTTGATGAATATAACTATAGGCTCTACGCTTTAGTTCTTGACATTCCCACTACTACAAGGATCACGTTCACCATCTCATTGTGTCTAAATGATTACATTATGATATAAACCTAATATTATTATTATCAAATCACTTTTATCCCAAAATATGCTTTATATATATACATATATATATATACACACACACACACACACACACATATATATATATATATATATATATATATATATATATATATATATATACATATATACACACACACACACACACACACACACACACACACACACACACACACACACACACACACACACACACACACACACATATACACACACACACACACACATACACACACACACACACTTCATTTTTAGTTTGTTGAAACTCTCTAACTAAAAATGAAGTGTGTGTGTGTGTCTACACACACACACACACACACACACTTCATTTTTAGTTAGAGAGATTCAACAAATATATATTCTCCTAGACAATAATGTTAAGACCTAGACACTAACATTGACACTAGTGTCCTAGTTCCAACACTAGTGTTTATACCTTAAAAAAGCTTAAAATTTCAAATATATATATATATATATATATATATATATATATATATATATGGGTTTTCATATTTATATCAATTAACCCTTCATGATATTATCTTCAAAATGTGTTGTATAAATATAATTCAAATATCATTCATTATTATCAAGTACTTTTCAAGCACACATCCGACCAAGAAAAATCACCTCTTAAGTATTCAAAACTATCCCATTCTTACCTATTTAAATATTAGTCATATGATTAGTATTATTTCATGTATTAATCATTCAAAAATTAGTTTGTAAGTAGTATTTGTCAAGATAAAAGCTATATCACTACATAGACTTTCATATTACATATTTCACCCTTTTTCACACACCAGACCACACATAGAGGAAAACTAAACATGTATGAGGAATTATTAAAATTATTGGTGATGTAGGTATTAATAATTTATATATGGGTCTTTGAAGTCAATTGAACTTCACTTGAGCCCACTGAACCCTATTTTTCATGATGACATGTCTTAATTGGAGGATATAGGGTTTTGAGAAAATAATGATATTAAGAGATTGTGTGCATGATCTAAATAGATAATAATAAATATGATGATGAATAGTAATAGGTTCATGTGTAATTTCAATAAGATATTGAATATTTCATTACGACACTAGTGGTAGAATCATGACATTAGCACATGTTGACATAAATTTCTAGACCAATAAAAAGCTAATATTTTGAATCTAACAATTAGATATAGATCCTTGAATAGTATATTCCCACACCTACACTACTCAAAAATACCTACACATCAGTGTTTAAACTGAGTTTAATTTATCCTTCACATTTTTATTATCAAAACATTGAATGTTGTAATTTATAGATTTGGCATATTCATAGATTCAATATATCTTATCAAAATATCAATAGAATCTAAATTCACTTAATTTGCCTAATTTATATATTAGTTTTCTCCTTGATTAATTATGCTACCCTTTCATTTAATCCTTATTTCTAAATAGGGATAAAACATTCTAGTGAACCAATTATAAGATCATAAAAATTAAAAGATATTCAACAATACATTACAAGATCATTCTAAAGAAGAAAAAGAATTGAAAATGGCATATAATGCACATCCTCCTCCACCACATTATGAGAAGCTATTATATGGAATAATTGGCACACTATCACAAGATATACCTCCTATGGTTTAGATTCCTTCTATTTATTTTGATGATAGTGAGATTGTGGATGATGACTTAGATCTTCATTCAGTATTTATTACAAGAAATATTGATAATAAACTTATACATAGTGTTATGATTGATAATTTTTATAGTGAGAATGTATGTATATGAAATTACTCACACATTTGGGATATAAACATTATTATTTATAAACTCTATCCAATATGGTAAAATCATTCGATGTAAAATCATGAAAGTGCTTGATGAGTTTGATTTGCCTTTACAGGTTAGTACAACATGTGCCAATAAAATTTTTAGTTATAATACATAGAAGAGTCTTTGTATGTTATTTGGGTGACCTTAGATTCATAATATCCACATAATACCTTCCAAAATGCATATTTGTCTCAATTATATTCATGCCAATAGGGTAATCATAGTTTCAATAATTTTATATAAACATCCACTACAATAATAGATTTATATTGTGAGATAGATAATCATACAACCTAATAAGATTATTTTTGTGTGAAAAGGTAATAATAATGAAATTCCCTTTCTAGGCAACTAATACTTGAGAGGACATTACATCATAGATACTTAGTGGACTCTATGAAGTCCTCATTTACACATCCATGCCCTAGCCTATTATTGAGAGAATATCAACATATTGTAGAGAGGGTACAAATACCCAAAGCTTTATTTATACCCCATATTTTATTGAGCACTATAAAGTGGTTTCTATGAGCCACTACAACTTATACTATTGATTCACGACCATAGAGTCCTATGAGGCATCTATAAAGTACTATAGATTATTTATATCTAGATTTGGCACATATACATGATCCTTGGAAACATGACAAGTTTTTTGTACCATATTATTATTATAGAGAAAATGATGAGCATACCTTATATGGGATCATTGGCTATCCCTTTCTTCAAAAATTTGAAAAAATTCACAAAGCAATAAAATACAAAAATATTTAAATAAATAAAAAATACAAAAATATTTAACATTTCACATGTTTACTAGATTTTGTTAGTAGATAACACACACACACACACACACACACACACACACACACACACACACACACACACACACACACACACACACACACACACACACACACACACACACACACACACACACACACACTCATGTTTCACAAGTACTTGAGTTTGATACAAGCATATAATAGATCCATGATACATGCACATGTTGATGTTGGACCTTTCCTCTTCGTGTGTAACACAATAAATTAGAGGCAACTTCATTCCATTGATCATTATAGAAATATGTACTATTATTTTATGATCATATTACATTATCATTTTAAGCTTATATACTAACACATGTATATTATCAAGTTAATATATTACATAGTGTATTTTATATGTTTTAGATTAAGGTAAAAACAGGTTTTGAAGGGACCCCAAAACCCTAAAACAAAGATAGAAAGATGAAGCATTTACGACCATAGGCAAAACCTAAAACCTTCTACAAAGAAGTAACATAAATAGGTTTTATATGGACCTAAAACCATCGGCAAGACCACTAGTCATGACTTAGGTTTTACATAGACCTAGCTACACCATAGTCAAAAGATTACAAAAAACCAAGAAACAGGACCAGATAACACAACCTACTAGAATAACCAGGCTATTCTTCCAGTTCCAAAATCATTTTCACTGCTTCCTTACCTTTCACAACAGTATCCTGAATGGCAGTTGCATAGCTTTCTTTCTTGAGCTCTGTCTCGTCCTCTTGCTAGGCCCCTCCAAGGATTTGATCTCCTCGTTAGCTCTTTTTCCAATATTAACAGCTGAAGCACATATGTTAGATGTAAATTCCTCCATTTTCATTCTGCTCTCCTTGATGAGTTCCCTTAGGTTGTTATCATAGTCTTTGAGCTTGATGGGGATGTCTCTCATCTATTTTTCCATATTATTGATTTTGTTCCAAACTGCCTTTTGGTTGTCTTCCATTATATCCATTTTCCTTTTGAGATCCATTATCTCCTTAAACATCCATGAATCAAGTTAGAGGATAGCCTCTGCTTTGCAATTAACCCATATCATAGGTGTGTGCCTTCCATCGTTCTACCTTTTATCACTCCACTCTTTTGTGTTCTTATTAGGACTGTTCCTGCCTTCTTCAATGTGGTCCTCTCTTCCCCTTTGATTCTACTCCTTAGTTTTAGCTTGAACTCCCAAGTCCATTTCTTGGTTTTCAGCCTGAACTATGTTTTCCCTCTCATTTATCGAAATAGGGTCCTCAACTGGGTCATCCAAGACTTTATCATCCTCAAACACTTGCTGGTTTTCCTCAGAGTCATATTCACTATTTTTAGACTTCTCCTCTATGTTGACTCCTTTTTTCTCATTCTTCTCTTGAACTTCTTCTTCCTCATTGGAACTTGAATTCATGCTTTCTATTCCTCCCTCTTCCTCTAAGCTTTCCTCCCTAGACCTATCAGTTCTCTCCCACTTTGTATCCTCGTCAACATTCTGAATCTTGACACTAGGGGGCTTGATTTTATCTTTCCCTTTAACAATTTCACTCGTGTTACTCTGTGAAACCTTATTTTTCCCCAAATAAGGGTTCATAACCATGGCCTTGTTCTTGCAGTAGCCTTCAATTATCAGAATTAATCCTTCATACAGAATAGGATGCGTTTCCTTCTTCCTGTGAGCGAATAATCTTTGGACCAAAGAGAAACATAGATAAAAGGGAAAGGAAATTCTTACCTTGTGTCTGAAATGATTTAGGAATACAAAGTGGAATTTGTGGACTCTCTTGCTTCTTCCATCGAGTATGAAGTACTCCCAAATACAGCATATGACATCCCTCTAAATGCCCTTAATCTGTTCCAGTTCAAAGAAATCCCCATTATTTTACAGCTTCTGCTCTTCAACATCTGTCTTAGGGAATTTGTAAAAGGCCTCATTTGAAATGCTAGTCTACTTGGAGAAATTTATTCCTTCCGTAGGCAGCCCCGTAACCTCTGCTATAAATTCCTCTGTTAGATTCACTGTGATGCCATGCAGAGTGACCCTATCATCAATCCAATTTTTGAAAAAAGCCATTGTAATATGAGGTTTTGAACCATGGAGCCTTTCCATGTAGTTCACAACCTTCCCTTTCTGCAGGATTTTCTAGACATCTTGTTTCACTCTCCATTCTTCGCAGTTTTTGGGTTCCTACTTCCTTGGTTCTCCTTTCCTTATGCAAGCCATGCAGATTTCCTTTGATACCCAATCACTGTAAACTATAAAATGATCCCACCTTCTACTAATTTGGTTTAAAGCTCACCTTTTTTTAGGCATGTTTAGGATCCACTTCTCATTCTCGAGGGCATTCCTTTTTAATGATTGTAAACCTTTCCTCGCGAAGCCACTCCTCCAACTCATTTTATTTCTATTACAAGCTAATCTTTCCCTCCTTTGCATGAATTGCGTCATGATGAATGAGCGCTTTAAGATCCACATTCTTTTTTAATGTTTCCTGCCACCTCACTTTGTGTTCTATTCGAACTATATAATTTGCTATCCAATCTGCCACTCCGTTAGCTTCACGGTAGGTGTGGGTAATTGTTACTTTTTCAAATTTTTTGATTAAAGTCTTCATCTCCATCACCATAGCCTCTATAGTCCATGACACATAATTTTTATTGTTTAGAATATTTATGACATTCAAGGAGTCCCCTTCCAGCCATAATTTAGAATATCCTAAATCCACAACTAGTTTGATGGTTTGAAGGGCAGCAAAGGCTTCAACAATATGACAATTCAACTTTCCAATGGGGATTGCAACAACATTGATTACATTTCCCATATGGTTTCTCAAGACTCCTCCACATCCTGAATTCCTTGGATTCCCTTTAGCAGCTCTGTTAAAGTTTCCTTTAATCCACCCTTGAGGGGGGACATTCCAAGTAACACCTAGTCTAAGATTTTCAGGTTTACCATTAGAATTTTCTGTTCTTAAGGGATTATCCACTTGAAAGGTTGGGTTTGGGTTCCTTTGCAATGAAAAATTCTCCTTAATATCTCTAATGATGTTCTACCCCACCACCCATCTAGGAAGTTCTTTAATTATAAAAATTTGGTTATTTCTTTCCTTCCATATTCCCCACCAAATATGGGGAAGAGTTAGTTTCCATAAAAATATAACTTCAGGATTCTTTGAGGGACAATACCAACTTTTAAGAGATAGTTCCACATTTTTGTGGTGAATCTAAGAAATACCCCATAGATTGAGGATTTATTTCCAAACTTGCTATGTAAAAGAATAGTTCACAAACAAGTGATCTCTATCTTCAAAGCCCTTCTTACAAAGAATACACCTGTTCACAATATATATTCATCTTTTCTGTAAATTGTCCAGAGTCAAGATTTTATTTTAGAGGAGGGTCCAAAAGAAGATTTTGATTTTAGGGATGAGCCCCTTTATCCAAGCCTTCATCCACAAAGGTTTGTTTCCATTTCCCTTTGAATTAAAAATGGAAGAAACTTTAAATTGTCCACTAGGCTCATTATGCCAAACAATCTCATCTTCAAGATTAGGGTAGAGAGATATAGCATTTAGGGATAATTGTATATTATTGAAATCTTGATCAAGATCAGTAAGGTTCACCCAAGAGTTGTTCTACCAATATTGGTTAACCATTATTCCCAATCTTTGATTACATCGGTCTATTGCTTCTTTATCTTGGATTTCATCTATCAATGGTTTTCCTTTTAACCAAACATCCTCCTAAAATTTCACCTTTTTTTCGTTGCCAACTTTCCAAGAGCTTCCTTCTTCTAAAACTTGTTTAGTACCTTGAACTGCCCCCCATATGGCAGATGGATGAGAGACATCATGGTAAGAAAAGAAATCATAGAGGGACTTTGCCTTGAATAAATACTTATGCTTCCATATATTGCTCCATTATTTGTTTTCTTGATAAACCCTCCATCCCTGCTTGGCTAAGAGAGCTGTCCTCATACTTCTAATTTTCCTTATTCTTAGTCCTCCTTCCCTGACAAGTTTACAAATGTTATCCCATGCAATTAAAGGCATTATCCTTTTCTCCTCAGTACCTGTCCAAAGAAAGTTTCTTTGAATTTTTTCAATAACTTCTACAAATTTGGTGGGAATTCTGAAAAGACTCAAAGCATAAGTGGGTATGCTTTGAAGACTTGATTTGAGGAGGGTAAGCTTTCCTGCCTGACTTAGAAAATTACCTTTCTATCCCACAAGTTTCTTGCTAAATTTGCTAATAAGTCCTTCCCAAAAAGCTTCAGGAACTTTCATCCCAAGAGGGAGACCCAGGTAAGAGGAGGGGAAAGATCCTATGGAGCATTCAAGGATTTTAGCTATTTTGTTCTGTCTATGACCTAGGTTATTAGTGAAGAACATTGCACTTTTGTTCCAGTTAATCAATTGTCCTGAGGCAGCTGAATATAAATTTATAGCTTTCTTCAAAGTTCTTGCTTCTGTGACTTCAGATTGCCCCATGAAAATAGTATCATCAACAAATTGGCCATGGGAGCATATTAAAGGATGAGAAGAGGGTTTTAGACCCTTAAATAGACCTTTACGAACTAAGTCCCATATATATCATCCCATACTATCAGCCAGAATAATAAACATAATAGGGGATATAAGATCCCCTTGTCTCAATCCCCTTGACGGTTTAAAGAAGCGGGATGAACTCCCATTTACCAGCACCGCAATAGAAGTAGTAGATATCAACTACTTAATAATATCAACCACTCTTTGTTCAAAGCCAAAGGCAATAAGACTATTTGAAAGGAATAACCAGTCCACCCTGTCATATGCTTTAGCAATATCAACTTTCATTATGAACCCCTCATTGTTAGAGTTGAACAACGAATGAATATTCTCATGAGCAGTAATTATAGAATTGAGGATTTGTCTTCCTGGGATGAATCCATTTTGTTGATCAACAATAATCGAAGGGATCACTTGAATTAGTCTGGATGTAAAAACTTTGGATATTATCTTATAGAAGGAATTGCACAGACTAATTTGTCTAAACTGATCAGGAGAGTCAGCTTCGATCTTTTTTGGAATCAGACACAGAAAAGTGGCATTAACTTCCTTAAGCATCTGTTTGGCTCCAAAGAATTCCTTCACCGCATTACTTACATCTTTGCCAACAAGTTTCCATAGCTTTTAAAAAAAGAACATGGGAAATCCATCTGGTCCAAGTGCTTTATCTCCTCCTAAAGAACTAACTAATTTGAAGATTTCCTCCTCCTTAGGTATTGAGCATAACATTTTATTCTGCTCCTTCGAGACCAAAGGAGGGACCACACATAGGATATCAGCCTGACTATCCAGATTGATATTTATATCAGCCTTCATCAGGGAGGAGAAAAAGGAAAGCATTTCCTCCTTTATTTCCTTTTCCTCTGACATCTTCTGATCTCATTTTTTCAAATATTGTATATGAGTTTTAGCTCTATGTTTTAGAGTGGAGAGATGGAAAAACTTTGTATTTTTATCTCCTTCTTTTAACCATAACACCCTAGATCTTTTTCTCCAATAGATGTCTTCCTTAGTTATAAGATCTTGATATTGAACCAATTGTTCCCTTTCTTCTGTAAGGAGGTCTGAGGTGTATCCATTTTGCTGAATTTTTTCTTGAATTCTGCTAATTTCCTCCTTGATAGTGTTCTTTTTCTCAAAGATATTTCCAAAACA
The DNA here is from genome assembly GCA_037957365.1 of Torreya grandis. NCBI lineage: Eukaryota > Viridiplantae > Streptophyta > Pinopsida > Cupressales > Taxaceae > Torreya > Torreya grandis. The sequence goes on along the minus strand of JARHVA010001680.1, from coordinate 48,571 downwards.
ATCCTGATTCCATTTCTTAACTTCCTTTTTAACGTTCTTGAGCTTGGATGCAACTCTAAAGAGGGCTGTCCCCTCAATAGGTATATTCCACCACTCTTCCATTTTACTTTCAAACTGTGGGTGTTGCATCCACATCTTTTCAAATCTGAAAGGATGATTCTTTTTCTAGATTTTTTTTACCGCTGTGAAGAGAAGAGGATAATGATCCAAGCCTATTCTATGGCATGCTTCCAACTTACATATGTAATCTTTTGTCCAGTCTGGAGAGATGAGAGCCCTATCAATCTTGGCCTGTATACAATCATTACCAATTCTCTTATTGCTCCATGTAAACTGAATTCCCTAAAGCTCCATATCCATTAGTCCTTCTTTATTAATAAACTCCATGAGATCAATTCTCCCTTCCATTTGAATAGTATTACCCCCCTTTTTCTCATGTTCATAGAGGGGAACATTAAAATCTCCCATTATAATCCATCGTCTGCAATAATCTTTGCTTTTGAAATTTGAGATAGTCTCCCAGACCTTTTTCCTTTGGATCTTGACATTGGGAGCATAGATATTTACAACATACCAACTTTCCTTTTGGTCAACACTAGTAATTTTTACAACTAGAAGGTTTTTAATTTCTGTCAAAATAGAACCAGAATAATGATTCTTCTTCCATAGCATCATGGTGCCCCCTGAAGCACCTTCAAAACTACTAACCTTGATAGAGTAATTTTTAAAGTCTTTGATCTATTCTGCTTTCTCTTTACTCATCTTAGTTTCTTGGAGCAAAAGGAAATCTGGCTTTTGATCTCTGACAAAATTCCTATGTCTACTTTGTTTATGCTATTTAACCCCCTAATATTCCAACTTAATATTTTCATTACTTTTTTTTATTTTGGACAAATTATGACAAAATTGTCTACCTACCATCTACAATATTCTGTTTGCTTTCCATCTCTCTGTTCTTCTTTGCAATTTTTTTCCCAGGTTTATCTGGAGAGCCGACATCCGGTTTTATCTTGGGTTGTGGATCGGTTCCTCTTCCTTATTTTTGCCTAGGAAGCACAATATATTTCTCCTTGACACTTCTCATCTCTATATTCTTTATATTATTCTTTTTCTCATCTTTTTTCTTTTGGTCTTTTGAGTTTTTTCTTGCCTCTTTCTTTTCTTCTACCATTGGGTCCTCTTCCACAAGAATGTTGTTATCATCCTTAAGTGACACCTGCTTCTCCCCCAGTTGGGTATCACACAGCTCTCCTTCTTCTAAATTTTTTCCCCCTTCAGGCATCACTTCTCCTTCCTCTAACCCATCCTTATCCTTTACCTCATTAAATTGATTTTCTAAACTTTGGGTAACAATGATTTGGTTTAAAAGATTTGTCTTTTCCTCTGTTAAATGTTCTAATTTTTTATTCTCTGAGTTCATCCCCTGTTCTTCATTCTGGGGACTATCTTTTTTTAAATGAGGCTCTTTATCTCCTATTAAATTTAGGATGTCATCCTCTTCAGTTGCAGAAACTTCATCCTCTTCTGTGCATGGGTCTACTAAAACTTCTTGATTCTTTCCTATCTTTCGATAGTCCTCTTTTATCTTCCATATTTTCTTTTGTTGAATCTTAATATTTTTCCCTTCTTGGACATTTCTAGGATGTGTTCTACCTCTATTGGGGCAATTCTTGACCCAATGCCCCTGGTTTTTGCATGCATAACAGGAGTTTGGCAAATATTCAAAGACAATCTCTTGGGTTTTCTTACCAAGCTTTGAAAATAATTCCACTTTTTTTGGGAGATGGTTCAAGTCTGCCACTTTAACATAAATTCTAGCACTTTGGAGTTTAGTTCTTGAAGCCGTGGCATTATCCACTACCACTAACTCACCAAATGAACTAGCTATTCTGTTAAAAATATCCTCATGCCAAAATTCTAAAGGAAGACCAGGAAGTCTAGCCCATATAGGGGTAGTTAAGAAAAAAGAGTCTGATAAATCCATATTTGGTTCCCATTTTTTGATTGTAAGAGAGAATTTTCCAAAAGACCAAGGCCCTTCACTAAGAACCTTGTTCAAATCTTCCTTACAGTTGAAAATAAAAGAGAAGAAACCATTCACCATTGGTGCAATGTCAACGTCTCCACGTATAGTCCATTTCTTTTTGATCATATTTTTGAGTGATTCTATATTTGGTCTAGCTCCTAGAAAATTACCCACTAGAGTGAGTTCCATAGATGACACTGAGAAATCAAGTAAAGGATTTGGGATAAAAACTTGAAACTCACCTTTCTCCCAGCATGATTTAAATGTCACCGATGGAAAAAGGGATTTCCCAGTTAGTTTTTTCCCAAATAACAATGACCACGTCCTTTGTTCAAGGGCCCCTGTCTGTCTTTCAGAATTCTTTTCCTTTTTATTTTCAGCATTATCTTTCACTTTCTCCATATAATGTTCTAACACACTATTCAATTGGGGATTTCCAACCCCAATAGAGGGCTCATAAACAAATGAATCTCTTCCTTTGTCAGTGTCAATCGATAATCCTGGCCTTCCATATTTTCCTTCTTCCTCTGTTGTTCCCCCAGGGTCTGTCCCTCCTGCCAGATTCTCCCCGATTCTTTTCCCGCTCATTTTGGATTCAAAAATTTGTTGCTTTGTGTGTGCATGAATCTATATGTTGCTATATAGGAAATATTGATAAAACATATATGTAGGGACTAGTATAATATGCCTATGTTATTTTTTAATATTTCACTTATTTCATCTTATCACATGGCTTACTTGAGTTTATTCCTTGTGTTTATTGTGGAATATTTAAACATGGTACTTATTTTTTGGCCTTAGTGCCTTGAGTGTTGATTGTTTATTTAGTGTGTAGACATTTAAACATATACTCCACTTAAGTGTGTGGTCTTTAAACATGACCCTTATTTTTGATCTCCTTAAACCCCCTTTTTTATGTCACATTGAGTGATCTTGTGTGTGTTCTTGATTATTTGTTTAGATTGTTACTTATATACATTTTCATGACCCATATCATGTATCTTAGAGATTTTTTTTATTTTATATTATGATCTTCATTAATACATATAATTATACATGATAGTAGTATATTCTTATTTACTACATGATTGATACATATATAACATGTTTATATTTATCTTTTTGAGATAAATGATGATCACTTTTCATTCCCCTCACCTTAAAGGTGTGTATATAATTTGGGGCATGCCATAGAGACATGAGTCCATATACATAAATTTTTAAAAATTGGTAGAATTTGATACAAATTACATGATTTAGATATAAACTTGTGATAAAATCTTATACATTTGGCACAAATTTGGGATAGAGGTTTTTACATTTGTGACACATTATATCCAATTTACAAATAAGAGGTTACATTTTGACAAATATGTTAGCATGAGACGCATATGAGGTACATATTCCATGTAAATGCATCAAATTAAAAATATAATATTTAGACCATATAGATATTCATGCATCAACCTTACCAATAAACACCAATTGAGAATTTATTTGATGCAACAATCAACTCCCTTGAGTAATGGGATATTTTGAGCCCTTGATGGACTTGACACTAATTATATTATTGTGGGTTGATAAGGTTACACCATTTGACTTGGATTAGTGTATAAACTATTTTATTCATTATATAACACCTAAATATTATAAACTTGGCAAACTCATACCTTGATTGTTCTTCTTGGTTTTGGGCCTTTTTCACTTTTTTACGTCTCACATCTACTCTATCTTATGCCCCTTGGCCTATCTCCTAGTAAAAATAGTATTATGTTTATAATTCAAGCCTTCTATCTTTCCCAAAATATTTAAAAATTACTTATCTTCCACCTCTTCAAGTTCTACATCTATACCTACTTTCCTATTCCCTAGACACTAGTGTCTAGGATAGACAATTGTATCGATGTAGGCGTCCTACTCTAATGCAAGTTTATAGTGACATAAAGTCATATAATTTGGAAATAAATCATATCCTAATGTTCATCCTAAGTGATTTATTGAAATTTACTCACTAAAGGAATTGATATAAATATAATATCAACCCTCATTCATTCCTCATATGGAGAATACCTAGCATAGACCAAGGCAACTTATCAAAATTATTCTATCAAGAATTCAATTGAGAAAAGATTTCTATTTTTTCCTATTTCCATATTAGTCATAGAAAAATAACATCTACAAGTTAAAATTACTAAAGGATCAATGTAAGAGATATATTTTCCAAATAACAAGCTAGGTCACTCTTGTACTTGTTTATCACACATTGCATAATTCACACATAAGACAACATGTAGGGGAGAAATACATCATCTTGAGGCCTTCTTAAAATTATTAGATATGTAGGTAGTTCTCATTGACATATGTGTATTTGGGGTTAACTTGATATTGTGTTCTCACTAACCCATTTTCCCCCAAGGTCACTATGATTATGAATATCTAAGGTTTTGAAATTTTATGAGGAGTGATAATCTATTACCCAAATTTGAATGTGATAGAGCAAAGTCAAAGGAAAACCCAAAAGCATCCAGGTGGTCACATCATTTTCTAGTAGGTATTTCATACAAGACATCTATGTTAGGTTTAAATAGTAGTATCAATGCAACCATCAAAGGTTTATGCTAGTTTCCACAACTCTAAAGTCAATTAATCTAGAATTTGGTGACTATTCCATAATCTTATTCTAGTCTACTTTTAACATATTCTAGATCTAGAACTATATCAACATCAAAACCAATTAAGTATAATACTTATTTACCATTTCCATATCTAGCATAGTTTTACTTACTATTTTATACTACCTCAATTTAATGAATTCAACATATGTTTTATGTAAGTTTAGCATCTATTTGGCTTGTTATAGAGATAATTTATCATTATTATACGTTAGGATATCTCTATCCCCTTTAACCCTAGATAACCCAAATTTAAAGATTTTTAGGGTTAAATATTTGGTAAACCCATCCTCTATTATTAATCCAAAACCCTAGTTTTCATGTAGGGTTTTTTCCTTAAAAATAATTTCATTTTGGATTTTCTACATTTTATTTTTAGATCTAATTTTTTTTACTCTCCTACTTGTATAGTGTAAGAATGCTTAGTTACATCATTTATTTATCCCTAGTGGTTGTGTACTTAATAATTATTAAAATAATTATGGATTCACTAATATAAATACATAAAATAAATCATCATCCCTATGATCATTTATTTAATGTACCTGATTATCAATGTATTGCATATGAATATTTCATAGAACATCAAAAACAAGATAAAGCCTTTTTTTCCTTAAAACTATGATAATCAAAGAACCAATGATACGAATGAAAATGCAAATGATCAAGGTAGTGAAATTTCTATTTTTGGTTATAATTTTGATGATATACCTCTTGCATATGACACTTTTCCTATTCCTCTACTTTTTGATGATGAAGGGTTTCCAAAGTTAACAAATATGCATTTTAAGCCTTTGAAAAAAGATGATATAATAGATATGAAAAATGATATCATTCATAATATTGAAAATAAAGATGTTTCATACATACATTATTTAATTAATTAAAAATTTGGGTTTGAGCTCCCCTTTCTAATGACACAAATGTCAAAAAAAAAATGAATGTTCCTCCTCTATCTCTCATGATGTGAAGAAACTAATAATTGTGTGATGGGAAGAAACTAAGATTAACCAATATTTTTTAAGTGTATAGAAAATTAAAATTATGTTAAGATAGATAATACCCATCATTAAACATGATAACACAAACAAAGATTAACATAATAAATTTGATAGGTAACCATGAACTAGAAAGTCTATATTGATCTCAGAAAAAGGTCATCAACTTCTTCTTACAATCATACATATTTATATTCACTATAGTTCTTGACTATTCATGTTCTTATTCATATGTTAGTACCAAAATGAGGATACTATTCACATTTTATCCTTTCACAATCCAAGTGGATAGGATAAAATACATTAGCTGATAACTTCATATATAATGCATAAATTTTCAAAGAATATCCTATGTAGCTTTCTTATCTAGTTTTCTTCTCCCAACACTTTCCTAGACTTAAAGTTTTATCTCATCCAAATACAACATCATAAGTTTATTTGTATATGTTCTTAAGGTAGAATCTATAAATGTAGGTAGACTAGAAAGAATCACAGTAATCACTTAAGGCACCATTTCTAGTTTTCACCTCTTGTGCACTACTTAGCCACCCTTTTAGGTTTACAACTAAACATCATACCAACCTAATTCCATTTTGGGTTTTAAATAATCTGATGTAACTAGGTGGCCACCCTTTATGGGGTTTTAACCATCCTATCCCTACTTATCTCATTAGTCATCCCTAATGCAAATAGTTGTTCAAAATTATACAAATTTTTTAAAAAACTTACGCAATGCATAATACTCAATTGGTAGGAGGCAGTGTTTTTGTGGAAGAAGGTTGGTCAATAATATCCTTACCACTATTTGAATATTCATGTATTATGTGATCACTATTTTAAGTTTGGAAGGTGGCATGTACATAGGAACAATGAGCATCAGAGTTACTTCATTGTAGAAAGGAACTAAGTCAGTCTTGAATTCATCCTAGTCAAGAATGAATTCCTATAACATGTGAATCAAGATGGACATTAGTTCATAACTCATAATCAGTTCCTTTAAGTACTCATTCTATGTATCACTTAGTTTAACCCTTATATTGCTAACATTCAATTGGATCCGTATGTTCAAATGGTCTAGATTTTTTGTGTGTCTTTATTCCTATTCCCTTATAAATACATTGCATTATAGGTCCTATTAATAAATAAGAAGTAATTAATGCATATTACCCCAATAATTGAATGATTTATAGAGATTAATTTTATTTTCATTGATCAATACAGTTAGGTTATGCATGATTGCATGGGCGATAACATCTATGTTGAAGTCTATGCTAGAGCGAGTTAGGGAATTGTCAAGTTTCTACTTCCAATATAGAAGATTGAATGTGAGTTGATTTTATTTAAGGGATGTGATTTAAAACATAATTTAATACTCAAAATATTAAATTCACAATAACTAGTTCTATTGACATCTTTTTCCTCTTTATTCTTCAGTCCCTATTCCTATGTAGCTTGGGCCTATGCATGATATTGTGTTTATGCCACAATTTCAAGTGCTATAGGACTTCATCATGGTGTTCCTTCTTATTTTTAAATTATTATTCTTCTTTTTATGCTTGGTTTTTTGCATTTTTTTGGCATTTTTTATTCTTCTTCTCATTCTTCTCTTGCACATGTTGTTGTGTGGTGGTTATTTTTTAGGCTTTTAGGGCCATCACTTGAGCCTTTTACAAGTATCCCTCTACATACTTGGAGTTTTTGGAGGCCTATAATTCCTTAGCTTACTAAATTTATTACTAGTGTTATGCTTCTAATTTATTTCTCTTCTTTTCTTCCTTCTTGCATCTTTATTTAGCAACATGAGTGGCTTCTTCTCTTATGGTCTATTATTCTTCAACTATGCTCTATTATGGTGTGATTTATTCAATAGACTACACTTATGGTGATGGTGAGGACTCCTCCAGATGCACCTTAAAAATTTTAAACTACTACTTCTTTTTACCTATGGTGACTAATTTGCACCATGGTGGTAGTACCAAAGATTTTGGGGCATGTTGTGCTTCCTACTCAATAGTTAGCCAGCGAAATATGCATTCTTCAAGTGTATGTGAGACTATGGTCTCCCATATTATTTAAAAGCTATGCACAAGTTTTTATAGTAGAATATTTTATAGGGTTGTGAATATGAAATCAATTGAAAACATTGGAGCAGTTGCTAGTAATAAAAATTTCATTCTATGACATAGTTTCTCTACCTCCTCTTTGATTATATCCAAAATAATGGAAGATAGACAAGCATGAAATTACACCCATAATTCTAGTAGAACTTACTTGTGGATTTTTACTATGTGAATTACCTTTTAGAAAAAGAATTATTTTTCTTCCTCCTTGTCATAATAGTCTCCATCCATGTCTACCAACATGACTTCATAGACCTCATGTGCATCAATTCTCATCTCCATGAGATCATAAGAACCAACTATTTGAGGCACATTTAGGTCATAATTCCATGTTTCCATTCTATATGTTATGTTTTTTAAAGGAGGTGACACCAAATGAGGGTTTGATTATCACTTCCACTTTTTCTATTATGAACTAGATGTTAGTTTTAATGGTTGAACCATAGAAATGTCTACACCTAGTGGTATTGATTGCAAAGGGGTTATTTGCCTTACTACACGATATTTTTTCCTAGACACTTTAGCCTACACCATATATATTTTAATTAATAATGTAAGTGGTTTTAAAGATGAACATCATAGATCATGTATTGTTATGAAAACTCTCTTAGGCAATAGCGTGACATTGACATGTTATCCCAAATACTGAAGGATGTCTGGTAGAACTCTAGGGTGAGTGGTGATGAGGTTCAAGCACTCCTCCTACCATGATTTGAATTTCCCCTTGTATAAATACAATTCATAATACCTTTTGTATTGAATTTGTCAATATTACTCGAATTACACTCAAATGCACATTTGAGGTCAAAATCAGTAAAACACCCTAAATAGTTAAAAATTATCATTTGCAATTGATGATTTAGGCCAAAGTATCCCTAAATAGGGAAATTAATTTTATTTTATTCTTAAATTTTATCAATTCATTTCAAGTCACAGTGATGATTTCACACCTAGGTGCTCTAGATTGTTCTTTTCTACCAAATTTCTTGCATAAGACACATAAATCTTTTATTTTATATTGGAAACATCTTAAATGGGATAACAGTTCTAACACATCTATTGGAAATATTGTCATTGATGTCAAAGGTATATCATTGGTGATAAAGGCCCCATAACATTTATTATTTAAAGGTGTTTTTAATGTTCATATTTTGGCTAAAATGTGTTGATATTTATTTAATATTAAGGAATATATTTTTGGTTAGATAAAAGTCAAAAGAGGGACCATGGAGAAGTCAAAGAGTCATGGGGTAAAGAAAAAAGAGGAATGTGACACATTTTCCCATGAAGAGTCATCTTGAGGAATTTTAATAGTCACCAAGTGAAGACAAAAGAGGGTATGGCATATTTTTCCATGAAGATTCACCTTAAGGAATTCAAAAGGTCACTGAGATAAAGAAAAAAAAAATAAAGGAGGCATTTGTTTATGAAGGGTCACCATATGACTTTTAAAATACAAGGATTTGAAGGGTCATGCAAGTTTGGTGACATTTTCCATGAGGAGTGAAGGGTCATAAAGGGTGAATGCCAAAGTTAATTTGGAAAGCTATACATAAAGGCTTGAGAAGCCATTTGTAATATGCAAGAGAGTACATAGTTTGTAATTATTTTATATAATAAAAGAGGAGAGAATAGAAAGAGATATTATAGAGTTATATCATTTGTTGATAAAGCAACATTGAGAGATAGTTGTGTTTTATACATAAGAGGGGTTGGTACTCCTATGGGTTGGTTCTCATAAATCTTTGCAAGGGGTTGGTGATCATAAATAGTTACTTTGTTGGCACTTGGAAAAGGGGTTGGTGATCTTGCAAGTTGGTTCTTTTGAACTTTTTAATTTGAGTTGGTGATCATTATTATACTTGAGATTATTCTCCATGGTTTTTCCAACATTGGGTTTCCATGTTAAAAAATGGTGTCTCTCTCTTTTGTGTAGTGTTTATTTTTTAATTTTTATTTCATATATTGACTGTGTGGATAAGTGGAAATTGATTAAGTAAAATTTTATAAGATACATGATATAGTAATTCACCCCCCTTCTCAGTATATCCAATGCTTAATAATTAGTATTATAGCAGGTTCCTTTGGAAAAAAAATTATAGCTTGAAGGTAGATCAAGGAAAGCACGATGGCTAGATCACATGAAGGTTTTTATACAAATAATGCACATTTGTTTGATGGGAAAAATGATTCTTTTTAGATCATAAGGATGAGGACTTATTTGATGTCTCTTAGATTTGACCTTTGGCAAGAAATTGTGGAGGAGTACAAAGAGCCATAGACACTTGTGATTACTCTAATAGAAAATAAGGAAAGTGAAAATAATTCTAAAGATTTACACGATATTTTTTGTGGTTTATGTGAATCAAAATTTATTAAAGTTATGCAATGCAAATATTCTCATGAGACTTGGGTAAATATTGAAAATATTTACAAAGATGATGGAAAGGTTCAGGAAGCTAAGCTCCAAAATTTCAAAAGATAGTTTGAGAGTTTGAAAATGTAAGAGGAAGAAAATATAGAAAGTTATATTTTTTGAGTTGATTAAAATAGTTAATCATATTCAAGGCCTTGGAGAAAATTTAGAATAATTAGTGGTGGTGCAAAAGTTTTTGATATCTCTACCAATAAGATATGATTTAAAGGTTTTGGAAATCAAGGAGATAAAGGATCTAGCCAAGATAAATATGGATGAACTACATGGTATTCTTACGGCATATGAGATGTAGACCACACAAGAGAAACCATCAAAAAGGGAAGCTAATTTTAAGACATCAAAAAAAGACAAGGCTAAGATTCAAGAATCAAGTGACAGCTCTAGTGATGATGAAGATGATAATGGAGATCTATTCATCTGTAAGCCAAAAAAGGACACAAGTAAATATCAAGGAAAATAACCTTTTAAATGTTTTAATTATGGAAAGATTGGAAATTTTGTAGATAAGTACCCATATAAGAGTAATAGTGGAAATGAGGAAGGAAGGTCTACATACAAGAATAATTTCAAAGGTAAATTCAAGAAGGGATTCAAGAAGAATATTTTATACACTAAAGATCCTAGCTCAATCGAAGACAATGGAGTTAGTGATCTAGATGAAGAAGAGATTCTATTCATGACCATACATAAAGATGCCTCTGCAAGAAAAATTATAGATGATCAAAAAGAAAAACAAGATGATACTAAGGTGAATCTAGAAGGAGAAATCATTTACTCCTTAGAAGAATTAAAATCTCTTGAGAAGAAGAATAAACTATTGAAGTGCCAAATCAAGAAAAATGAAAAGGAGTTAAAAGAAATAATTGAATATCTACAAGCACACATTGAAGAAGCCAAAAATATTGAAGAAGATCTAACAGCTCAATTACAAAAAGTAAGTGAAGAATGTGAAAGGTATGTTGTTGAAATTACCTCTTTAAAAGCAAATATTAAGAAAAAAAATAAAGGAGTCAATGATAAAGCAGTTATTTATTCAAAATTTGAGAATAACACTAATATGTTGAATAAGATATTATAAAGTCAAAGATCAATGTTAGATAAGACAAGAATCAGATTTGAAAATGAGAAAGGGGAGGCCACTACTTTTAGATATAAGGTTAACATAGAAAATTGAAAGAGCTATGCTGAAGCTCTTAAAAAATAAGAAATGAAAAATGAAGAAGTTAAGAATACAGATGACATATCAAACAAAGAAGGTTTGAAGGAGTAGAGCTACAAAAGGCAATCAGGTCAGAAATACATAGATAGGTTCTATTTTTATGGTTATTATTTTTATTGTAATGGATATGATCATAAGAAAATAAAATGTTAGAAAAGGGATAACAACTTTAGAAATAAGAAGGAAACTCATGCAAAGTCAAGTAGAAGCCACAACTCTTTTACTCCTCTATTAGGATTTAATGAAGAGGCCATAATATGTTACACATATAATAACTTCAAACACATAACCTAGTATTATAGAAGCATGTTTGAGTTAGTCAAGAATGACTAGAGTTGTGAGGATCCATTCATCAAGAAGAAAATTTAGACAGATTCAAGGTAGAAGAAACAACCTAAAAATTCTACATTAGTCCAGACAACTTTGCATGCAAGAAATAAAGAAAAGCCATCATTTATTGATAATGGATGTTCGAGGCAAATGAAATGAGACAAGTGCAAGTTCATAACCCTAAATAATATCAATGGTTTCACAATGAAATTTAGAGACAATATTACTAACAAAATTTCCAGAAAAGGTAAATTACGTTTGGATAATGATAGAACTAAGACTAAAAATGTTCTATATGTATAAGGTCTTAAGCATAATATTTTGAGTGTAAGTCAAATGTGTGATCAAGGACACACACTAAAGTTTTATGTATAAGGTTGTGAAATTAGGAGAATAGATACAAATGTGTTGATTGTAGATGCTTAGAGGACATGCAACAATTTATATATATTATTAGATATCAAAGGTCAAAAATGTTGTTTAAGTCAAGTTGAGAAAAATTGTCTTCGGTGCAGGAGAATGGGACACATAAATTTTGAAAATATTTTAAACATCAAAAAGAAACAAGAAATTAGAGATATTCAAAAGATTAAAAATCCTTCTAACACACTTTGTGAACCATGTCAACATGGGAAGCAGGTCACAAGATAGTTTAAAATAAAAAAATACTCAACCACTCAGATTTTAGAGCTTGTTCACACTGATTTGTGTAGACCTATGAGAACTCAAAGTGCTCAAGGTGAGAAATATTTTATGTTTCTTATTGATTATTTTATACGTATGACTTGGGTTATGTTTTTAATGAAAAAATTAGAAGCTTTTAGCCACTTCAAACCATTTAAGGCTTTTATTGAGAATGAAAATGATTTGAAGATTAAGTGTCTGAGATCATATCAAGGAGGAGAATTCATGTTAGATGATTTTATTGAGTATTATGAAGACCATATGATAAAGATACATTATTCAATATCCAAGTGAAATGGAGTAGTTGAGTAGAAAAATAGAATAGTTCAAGAGATGGTGAGTACAATGCTAAATGAATCCAAGATACTAGATAAATATTGGAGAGAGGAAGTAGGTACAATAGTTCACATCTAGAATATAAAATTTTTAAGAGTCAAAAATTATAAGAATCCTTATGAGGTATGGAAAGACAAACCATCTATAATTGATTATTTCAGATTTTTTGATAGTAGATGCTTCATAAAGAGAACTGATGAAAAATTGGGTAAGTTTGAATCTAGAACAGATGAACGTATATTTATTGGATATTCTATAAAAATTAAAGATTATAAATGTTATAAAAAAAGAACCAATAAGATTATTAAAAGTGTGAGTGTTAGGATAGATGAAGATGTAGCACAAAGATCCAGTAATCTAGTGGACACTATTGAAATCATTGAAGAAGAATATTTTGAAAAAATAGCTGAGGATGAGAAGAAGGATCAAAAGGACACCAAAACCCCATCCAAATATGTTCATAGAAATCATAATAAGAGTGACATCGTTAAGAACACAAATGAAGGAGTTCACACCAGAAGGATGATGTTAAGTGAATCTAAATAAGTTAATTTTTCTTTGTTATCCAAAATTTAGCCTAGAAATTTTTCAAAAGTTAGACATGATGAGCATTAGTTTAATGCAATGGATGAAGAATTAAATTAGATAGAAAAGAATGATACTTGGGAATTAATGCATATACCAAAAGATAAAAATGTAATAGGAACAAAATGGGTATACAAAAATAAGTTGAATGAATATGGTGAAATTACCAAGAATAAATCAAGGTTAGTATATAAAAGATATGCTCAGATTGAGGGTATAGATATTAAATAAACTTTTTATTTCACTAGTGGTAAGGCTAGAGGTTATTAGAATGTTTCTTGCATATGCAGTGCTAAATTTTTTTAAAGTGTTTTAGATGGATGTTAAGTCTACCTTCTTGAACAAGAATCTATAAGAGGAGGTCTACATTGAGCAACCTAAAGGATTTATTCTCTCAAATGATAGTATCCATGTACGTAAATTTAAAAAATCACTGTATGGATTAAAACAAGCTCTCATAGCTTGGTATGTAAGACTTGATAAGTACCTGCAAGATTAAGGATTCAAGAGAGGGTTTAATAACAACAATCTCTACATCAAAATAGAAGGTGATCATCAATTGATTATTGTGGTATATGTTGAAGACATAATTTTTGGAGGAAACATTGACAAGATGACAAAATAATTTTTTGATAATATGCAAAAATAATTTGAGATGTCTATGCTTGGAGAATCGTCATTTTTCTTAGGGTTACCAATATTTCAGTTAGATAAATGAAATTTCATATCTCGAAGTAAATATGCCAAAGACATGTTGAAAAAATTGGTTCTGAGGATTGTGCACTAGTTGGAACACTAATGAATATAGGGAATAAGGTGAGTAAGGATGAATATTCACCTATTGTAGATCAATATTTGTATAGATCTATGATTGGTAGTCTTTTATATTTGACAACATCGAGGAAAGACATCATATATGTAGTAGGCATGGTTGTGAGATATCAAGCAGCCCCAAAGGAGAGTCATGTTCAGTTGGTGAAGAGAATATTTAGATATGTCAAGGGGACATTATATTATGGATTGTGGTATCCCATAGGCAAATATTTCACTTTTGTTGCTTATATAGATTTAGATTGGGTAGGTTTTTTAGATGATATAAAGAGTACAAGTGGAGGAGCTTTCTTCCTCAGTGATAGCTTAGTATCATGGCCAAGCAAAAAGAAAAATTTAGTATCAATTTATATAGCTAAAGCAGGATATATTGTAATAGTATTGTGTTGTACTCAAGTGCTTTGGATGAAGCAAACTTTGGAAGATATCAAGGTAAAACATGATTAACCTATTTCTATTTTTTGTGACAACATAAGTGTTATTAATATTTCTAAGAATTCAGTGATGCATTCAAGAGCTTTGGATGAAGCAAACTTTGGAAGATATCAAGGTAAAACATGATTAACCTATTTCTATTTTTTGTGATGACATAAGTGTTATTAATATTTCTAAGAATCCAGTGATGCATTCAAGAAAAAACATATTCCTATCAAATATCACTTCTTGAGAGAGCAAGTTACAGATCAATAGGTTAAGATGGAATATATCAGTATTATAGAATAGATTTTAGATATTTTCATAAAGGCACTACCAAAAGACACATTCGAGTATCTATAGGAGAAGTTGGGAGTAATTTATTTTACTTTTTACCATTGAGGATCGACATCAGTTGAGGGGGAGCTAAGTGTTAGCTCTAGGATAGGCCATTTTCCATTGATGTCAAAGGGGGATAAGAACAAAAATAGGTACATGAATAAGTACAAGGAATAGGTATAAAAATAGGTACAAGGAACATGTAAAGGATGCTAGACTAAGGTGGAGTTACCGTATGATTTTTAGTTTGGCTATATATGTAGGTTGACATGTGAAATATAGGTTTTAGGATGTCATAATTTTTTTGGAGGTTTCCATCAATGACAAAGGGGGAGATTATTGTAAATATTGTCATTGATGTCAAAATTCTAGCATTGGTGATAAAGGCCCCATAGCATTTATTGTCTAAAGGTGTTTTTAATGTTCATATTTTTGCTAAGATGTGTTGATATTTATTTAATATCAATGAATATATTTTTGGTTGCATAAAAGTCAAAAGAGGGCCCATGGAGAAGTCCAAGAGTCACGGGGTAAAGACAAAAGAGGAATGTGACACATTTGCTCATGAAGAGACATCTTGAGGAATTTCAAGAGTCACCAAGTGAATAAAAAAGAGGGTATGGAATATTTTTCCATGAAGAGTCACCTTAAGGAATTCAAAAGGTCACCAAGATAAAGATAAAAGAGGAAAAGATGAATTTGTTTATGAAGGGTCACCATATGACTTTTCAAATATAAGGATTCGAAGGGTCATGAAAGTTTGGTGTCATTTTACATGAGGAATGAAGGGTCACAAAGGGTGAATGTAAAAGGTCATTTGGAAAGCTATAAATAAAGGCTTGAGAAACCATTTGTAATATGCAAGAGAGTGCATGGTTTGTAATTGTTTTATATAATAAAAAAGGAGAGAATAGAAATAAATATTGTAGAGTTATATCATTTATTGAGGAAAAAACATTGAGAGATAGTTATGTTTTATACACAAGAGGGGTTGGTATTCCTATGGGTTGGTGCTCACAAATATTTTTAAGGGTTTGGTGCTCATGTGGGTTGGTTATCATAAATAGTTACTATGTTGGTGCTCGGAAAAGGGGTTGGTGCTCCTATAAGTTAGTGCTTGTGTGCTCATTCTTATATTTGAGATTGTTCTCTATGGTTTTTCCCATATTGGGTTTCCATGTTAAAATCTAGTATGTTTGTCTTTGTCTCTTATGTGGTGTTTATTGTTTCAATTTTATTACATATCTTGAATGTATGGTTAAGTAGAAATTGATTAAGTAAAAGTTTATAAGATACATGATATAATAATTCACCCCCATCTCAATATATTTGGTGCTTAACAACATCTAACATCACCTTCCAATTCTTTCCAAGTTAAATTACGACCCAATAATATGACTTTTTGACCATTTTGATTAATTGAGGGACAATTTCCAAAGAATTGCATAAATGTTGATTAATCTTGTTTAAGGATTATTAATTCAAATCAAGAGCTTAAGTGGAATTTTCATGGAGGTTATTGAATATTTTTGTTTGAAACTGATTTCTATTAATTAGATCACCTAATGACATCATTTCTTGGAAAGGCATCCCTAGGCCATAAATGCATAAAATATATGAATCATGGCCTCCCATGCCTCAATAATTCCCCTTCTTCCCAAATCATTATGAGGCCAATTATTGATTTTAGATTCTAAAATTGAATGGATTCTTGGCCACACATATTCATCTGAAGATGGATGATAACAATTCCTTCTGATCATAAAAAATCTATAAATAGAGATGTCATGAACATCATTTTTAAGCTTAAATTGTGTAGACTTATAATTATAAAATCTCTCCACAAGTCATTTGTGTTTTGATTATTGTGTTATTTGCATTTGGGTAAGATTTGTTGATAGGCGAGATTAGAGATTCCTTCTAGTTTGAGCCTAGGTTTTACAAAGACATTGGAGGAGGTTTTTCACCATTGTTGACAAAGACAAAAATGCTTGATCAAGGGAATAACATGCTTTGAACCACTCTTGGATGATTGAATAAATTTGGTAAGGTAACTAGTATTTTTTTCTTTCATTTTTTTTCTTCATTGTCATTAGCAACCCCCATATGAATAGATTGGCTTGATATGTTTAGTTCTTTATGCATTTCTCTTTATTTTATTGAGTAATGCTTGACTAATAAAATATTGTAATCTATTCTACATTTTGCCATGCCCAATGAGACTACACCCAAAATTTTTGATCAATTAGCACTTATAATTAACCTAGTAGCAATTTTCATGCAAGATCTTGGAGTGTGGGAGAAAAAAGAGAAACTTTTGAGCAAAAACCTATTTTTTTGGAAATCACAGTTTTATCATTGTGGAGTCATACTTTTATCCTCTAGACTACAATCCCACTACTAAAATAGTCATGATTTTTCCATTTTAGTCATGATATTGCATTTAACTATGTTTTTTGACTAATATTTTTCTATTTGTAGATTTAGTATCGATATTGCAATACCACTACTCCCTAATATCAATATTACAATATTTTGATTCATAAGTAGTGATATTTCAATAATTCTACTCTCTAGTAATGATATTATAATACCCCAATTTTTCAGTAGCGATATTATAATACCATGACTTGATAGTGACAAAATTGTAATACCATGACTTGATAGTTGCAATATTGCCTATCTGAGTCATGATATTGTGGTTGAACTGTTAGTAGTTGAGAGACAATATCATAATTCTCATAGTGGTGATATTGTTCTGTGACTTGTATTATTGTTAATCTAAGTGGTGATATTGTGGATTTTTATTGACTAATCCATGAGTAGTGAGATTGTATTAACCAATATAGTTTTGTAGAATAGCAAGATTTCACTATGGAGTGGTGGGATTGCATTTTTTAAACTTGAGAGCTTAATTTAGAAAGTTATTTTTTTCATTTGGAAAAGTGCTTCAAGGATAGACAAAACATTGACTTTTTCCTTGTAGGGCCAACTTAAAAAGTGATCAAAAAAAGATTAATCTAGTCTTTTTAACTTATTTTGGGTACTTAAAAAGTATTAGGGACATTCATTTTGGTGCTTAAGGAAAAAAATAGATGTTTATTTAAATGTTTTCGTGCTTGTTATTCAAAATTTATACAACTTAAAGCCAAGTCGCTAAAAAACACCACCAAAAATTTCATTTAGTGATTTAAAATTGAACTGATTTAAAGGTTTTTACAAGTTATATTTTTTTGGCTTAGTTAGTTTGATTGTGAAAAAAGGAAGTTGTGTGTGTATTCTCTCCCCCTATCCCCTATAGGGAACTTATGGGATCAAAAGTGCCATATTAATTACAAATTGCCTTAGTCCAAAGGCATAAAAGATATGTTTTGAAGGCTCTTCCCAAGACCTACATGGCTTGGGTGATCTAGGAGCAACCTTTAAATCTCTTTTACTTAGTTTTGTTTATTGCATCTTGGCTTGTGAAGGGGATTTCATCACCTCCCATAAGTTCTCTAGGGAAGATTTTACCTAGTGTTTCATCTCTTAGCATCATATTTAACCCCTCTCTATGGGGGGTATATAAATTCAGATCACCCCATTAGGATGGTAGTTTTAACGGTTAAACCATCTCCTATCACTAGTGCTAAGCCTAGGATGTTTGATCATGATGGACATCATGCTACACTGAATAAGTAACAGATGTAGTCATTATAAAAAGGGAAAGACCTTTTTAAAATAATCCATATGATGTAGACCCAATTAATGTGTTGCTTATCTTGCATTTTGATGTGAAAGTATTGTGCATCTGATCCATTTAGAAATTTTCAAAAATTTGCTATTTTAGTTAACCCCACTTTGACACACCTTGTTAGTTTAGGACTTAATATGATTAATTAGTTAATTTATCTTTGTCTTATATTACTTGGTATTGTTTTGGATAAAAAATTGATTGTTAGCCAAACATCATAACTAAACACATTGTCCACAAATTTCTTGAATAAGGAGGTGTTAGGTTGTCCAAGTGAAAATCATATTTTCCTTGTCCAAATTTATCATCTAAAAATTATGTCATATCATACATTTTGGTGAAATTATGCTATCAATTTGAGTCTAGATCATTTTCCAATTTATCTTAAGTCTCTCATTGATAATTTAAATTCAAAATTGGACTTTTCTAAGTTTTAAAGGTTGATGTGTTAAATGGGTTCACCATTTGAACTTGATTTATTTTAAATTGGGTTCAATTTATCATTTAAATTGAGGGAAATTTATAGACTCATAATCACATTATCATCTTTGGTGTAGTTAATTCATCTTCTATATTGCTCACGTTTTGAGTCCTAGAACACATTTTATACTACCATTCTTATTACCATGTGGTAGCATTGTGCTACCCATTTGGTTTTAGATTTATACATAGGAATTCTTGCATGTTTCCACATTATGAGTTTCTTGGTTCACATTATCTCCTTCCTAATAGAAAGGGATTTCTTCTAGTTTTCTAGTATAAACTCATCAAAGCTGAACTAGTTTTATGGTATTGATGTATCTCAAAACTCTACATTTTAGTGTACTAGTGACACTCTAGGATTTTTGATTTATCATATCCTCTTCAAATTTATACAATTTCAACCGTACCCAAGGTTTAGTAATTTCATGAACATATTATTCTAATTATGTGTGGTTCCAAGCCACCCTTATTTTATACTATCTTTGGTACCTTAGTCATTTGTTTAGAAGAAAGATCAAGTCTCATACCTTATTTAAAACATTTGTAAAAAGTTAATCCAAATATAAGACAAACATATAGAGGAAACCTTTCTAGACATGACTCAAAGGTTCACTCATAGTGGGGTCCCTTATGGACCTAGTTATGAGGATGAACATTATTATGATGGAAAATACAATTCCATTATCTTTGAGGACATTCATATAACTATAACATCTGAAGGGGATTATACTGAATACCAAGAGAACCAAGATGAAGCACTCCAAAGGTTGATAAAATCTAGTGCTAAACTACCCTCAAATTTTCTTATGGAGTAATCTCACACCTTATTTAGAGAAGGAGAGCAACAACATCAAGAGCAATCTTTTCCCCAATAAAACATACCTTCTTCCTCTAACAAGGGTAAGGAAATACTTATAGAGTCAAAACTAACTGATCAAGATCTTGTTAACAATATTAAGAAAATAAGTCAATGATATGTTGATCATCTTATCATGAACTTAACTGACTCTCTAGTCACTACTTCAATCCACAATGATTCTTATAAGGAACAAGGAAATGTGATTAAACCTATGCAACAAACATTGATTGAGAACCCAATAACTAATCAAGGTGTCTCAAATGAATAAAAAAAAACACAAGAGGTTATGAAAAATGTTTCATTAGACACAAAACACAAATTATTTAATCACTAAGATCCTCTTGTCACTTTACAAACATAGAAACCCAAACATTTGATTTGAATTGAGGAAATTCCTTCAGATAATTTAGCTAGTTCATCTCAACCAACACAATTTTTTTTGAATATACCAAGGACTCCCTAAAATCAAAAGAGAAAGTTTAGTTCAAGGTAATATATTATAAGGAATTAATGGCCTATTTCCTCAACTTCAAGAGAAAATAAAAACCAAGTCATGGAACCTAGGGTGTATCTCACTCCTAAATCGATGCAATAATAGGGGCACATTCCAACCCAACAACAATAACAAAAAGTGCACATTCCATCTGAAAAACAAAAACAAGGGCACTTTTCACCCCAATAACATCAAAAATAGGGGCATATTACACCCAAACAATAGTAGCAATAGGAGCACCATCTAGCCTAGTAGAACTATATTCCACCCATGAAGGAGATTTTGTCACATTTGGAGACTAGAAACATGATAAAAAAGTACAAATTTGAAAAGATATGCCCATATCCATTTGATTTAAGCATTCTCCAAGTCCCATTTATACATCATTTTGAGGCACCTAAATTTGATAAATATAAAGGAAAGGGTGACCCACATGAACATATCCAAGAATTTTTTGTATTATGTCAAGAGGTTGCTTATAGTAGTATGTTTATATCATTGAAGTTTAGTGGGATAAGCTTTATATTAGATACTTAAGTTACCAAAAATATCAATTGTATATTGGAATGAATTATTTAAAAATTTCATCAGCCATTTATCATACAACATAGAACATGAATTGGTTGTTGTTGACTTGTACAAATCCAAAAAATGAGATGGAGAAAGATTCATTACATATTTAAAGAGATGGAGAGCATTAGTAGGTCACTTTCAACATAATTTTATATATAAATAGTTGGTGGATATATTTGCACATAACTTACATCATGAGGTCATACATAATCTACATCTAGCTTTTACTAACTCATTTGAGGAGATCATAGATAAGGGTGTATATATTGAGAAGGATTTTATTACCAAGGTCCTTGTTAAGATATTTGAACAAGGTCAAACATAAAATAAAACCCTATATTCTAGTTAGAAATTTATGCAATATAAGCTTAAAATCTTTAACAAGAACAAGAACATGGGTAGAAATGAGGTGATTGAAACAAGGCACATACAAATGGTGTGGGCTTCACTAGCCCCAAATGTACAACTAGATCCCCCTAACCCACCACCTGATTTGTAGAGATATCCTCAATAGAGTTAAAACCATGGTAGTTTTAGGGTCTTCAAAAAATTAGGAGAACTAATTGAAATAGTGTTTGAAAATCTTGTAGTAGCTAACCTAATTGTATGGTCATTATGAAGGCCATTTCTTCAAGATCAATCAAAATCAGATTGGTACAAAGAGAATGAATGGTGTAGCTTTCATCATGTTTTTGGTCACAATGATTATTTTTGTGTCTAATTATGATATATTATTGAATATCTCATTGAGAGTGGTGAATTTGAGATTAAAATGGCCCCTAATTAGGACACAAATTTAGATATAGGAATCTACAAGGACCCTTTCCTTGACATAATCAACCTCCACTAAAGAAAAATAAAAAACAAGGATAAAACCATGGATAGAGGAAGAATTAAAACTAAAATCAAGGTCAAAATCATTATCAACATAAGCATAATCACAATAATAATACCCATAATAACAATGTGGGTTACACAACATGCCTTATAACTATAACAATATCATGGGATGCATTTTTACAACCCATATTACCACTATTAATGTTAAACCACATGAACCATCTCATGTTACTTATAGTATGGGACCCATCATTATAGGGTTCACACCCTCTCTCTTTAGTAATAATACATCGATTTTACATAATTATATTGCAACTCCATTTACATGGGTTACTATTTCTAGACAACACCCTTTATTTTAATTATAATGGCTCCTTGCTGACTCAAAATTGTAGTAATGGAAATAGACACCTATGAGTCACCCTCCAAGGCCCTTTTCCTTCATCTTTTGATTATATTAGCTCCCTATGACCTCTATGTTACAAAGTCACAACTAGATAATCATGAGTTACTCTTAATGGCCCTTTGCCTACTTATTTCGTAGAACCTAATGTGAACATTGTGCCAATAGAACCAAAGTTGACTATTATCCCAACCAATACCAAGTCATCTTATCCTAATGTTGAAAAGCTTTATAGTTTATCAAACCAATTGAGCAAAACCCCTAAACAAATTTCCATCTTAGATCTCATGCAAACATTTTAAGTCCATAAAACTATCTTGAATAATATTTTACAAAAATCCACTATTCTCATTGATATAAACCCTAAAAAATTCTAAAACCTATGGGACATTTATCTTCATTTCATCATGTGGCATCTGATCAAAAAAACATGTCTACACTTGTACCTAGTCATAATAACCCATTGTACATTAAATTATTCATTAAAAACCATAAGATCAAGTGGGTTCTTATAGATAATGGATTAGGGATGAACATTATATCTCTTAAATTTTTATAAAGATTAGGTTACACTATAAAATACATTCAACCTAAGACAATAACTATCAAGGCTTACGATAATGCCAAAAGGGAGTATGCTGGTACTATCTGGTTGCCAATCATTATTGAGTCCATTTCACATCATAAATTTATTCATATTATGGATATTGAATTTCGTTATAACATACTTCTTGGTCATCCTTAGATCCATGAATTAAAAGCCTTTCCTTCCACCCTGCATTAGTGCCTTAAGTTTCCCCATGATGGGATTAAGGTTACTATTCTAACTAATCAACAATCTTATGAATATTGCAAACATCTTGAGGCATAATTATATAATTATAAATATTGTCCAAGTTTTGAATTTATTGTGAAAAAGCACAAAACTATATTTTCACATCTACCTCCATCAAATTATATCAACCCTAGTTAGCTCGCTTCCACTTTGACTGATCCATTTCCTATAACTCTTGTAAAGTAAGTTGTTATTGAAGACATGGAAATTTCCCATGTATAATATTAAGGATGTGTTCCATGTTACAAAGTTTCCTTTAACTAAAAAAACATATGGTAATCCTAAAACTTCAAAAAATCCTAACAAACCCATGATGATTTGGCAACCAAAGAAGAAATAACAAAAACCACCTATGGTTTTTATACTTGCTATTACACCAAAGAAATATTGAGAGTATTTTACCAAGGGAGATTGGTTATCCTATAAAGGCCTTACTAATTTATTTCAAAAACCAAAGTATTCAATCCCTAATCAAATCATGGATCATCTTGATTATAGAGGAAAAGGCCTTGGCCCATGAGTGCAAGGAATCTTGGAACATATATCAACTAGAGTAGTTAGTTAGAATAATGGTCTCGGATATATACCACCTAGGGTTGACTTCATGAATTTTAATAGTGACTATTCTAAAGTGACTAGTGATGAGACTCTTGTTAGTGACACAAAATCCCATTATATGCTTTTTGATGAGCTTGTTGGCATGGACCTATTTGATTCAAATGCCATTTTAACCTTAACCATTAGAACTTCTCATCTTGAAGTAAGAACCCATTATATTAGTGCTTCCCCTCCTAAAGTAGAACATCATATTTTCACCATTAGAGATTCCCATCCTAAATTAATTTCCCATTATTCCCTATGCCTTTACCATCATGAACTCATTGTTTGGGACCAAAAAATTTTGGTCATATGTCCTGATGAGTTTTAGAATGAAGAATCACTTGAAAAATATATGGTCCTAAGAGATGGATTGCCCACTGGAAATCATAAACAAGGCTTTGATTTTTCATTATATCCTTCTTAATTTGGATATCAAGTAAACATTTTTAGTCACAATAAAGATAAAACATTGAGATATTTAGGTAAAAACCTCTTTGAGGCACTCATTGATCAGGGAAAACATAAAAAAAAAAGATAAAGCTTTGAGTTAAAACTTTTTTTAGGTGATCTTAGGTAGGAAAGTTTGCTCATCCCCTTAGGATATAGAAGGTCTATCTAGTCAAAGTTCTATATCTAGTACAAGTGTCTCTTCAAAATAACAAAAATGTTTGAGCATCTTGCTCTTGAGTTTACAAAAAAAAATTATACTTAGGTTTTACCTAAGATGGTGGATTTTGATTCATCACACTATCCAAAACTATGGGAGGAATAACAAGAAGATGTAGCCAAATAAGATGATCATGATCATACCTTTTTTACAATTCTAGAAGATGGATCTATAATCCTTGTTGAAAACATAATAGAAGTGAACCTAAGAACATATGAGGATCTCAATATTATTTATCTTAGATCTTCCTTTACTGAAGTAGAACATGAACATATTATATCCCTCCTAAGGGATTATATTGACATATTTGCATGGGCATATTCTAACATGCCAGGCTTATACCTAGATTTGGTTATACATCACGTTGTTGTCCATCTCAATGCTAAACTAGTCAATTAAAAATTGGGGAAGGTGCATCCATGCATCACCTTATTGGTTAAAGTAGATCTAGAAAAGTTGTTAAGAACAAGCTTTATTAGGCCACTAGATTATTTTTAATGGATCTCAAACATAGTCCCAATGATTAAAAAGACTTTGGGTATACATATTTATACAAATTTCATAGATATCAAAAAATCATGTCCCAAATATGATTTTCCTCTACCCAACATTGACATGATCATCGACTCGAATGTTGGGTATGAGATGTTGTCCTTAATGGATGGATTTTTTGGATATAATCAGATCAAGATATCCTAAGATGATAAAAAAAAGATTGTGTTCACCACTCTATGGGTAACATTCTATTACCAAGTCATGCCATTTAGATTGAATAATGCTAGAGCTACATATCAATGTGCCATGATTGTCATCTTCTATGACATGATGCATGATATTGTTAAGGACTATGTTGATGATATACTATCAAAATCAAGAACAAGAGTTGGACATCTTGATGTTCTGTGATGAATATTTAAAAGGCTTCATGAATATAAAATCTAACTCAGTCCTAAGAAATGTTTCTTTGGAGTCACATCAGGGAAATTAATAGGTTTCATTATATCACAAAGAGGGATTGAATTCAACCCTATCAAGGTTAATTCCATTGTGTAAATGACTCTCCCAAACAATCTTAAACAACTACAAAGCCTACAAGGAAAGATCCAATTTATATGTCAGTTCATTTCTTAATTGGTAGATAAGTGCCACCCATTTAACCACCTTTTGAAGAAAGGGGTAACTTTTCAATGGGATGAAGATTTTTAGATAGAATTTTCAAAACTCAAGACATATTTGGCCAATCCACCAATCTTGAGACCACCAACATCTGGAAGAGCACTTCTTCTTTACATATCAGTAATAAAGCATGAACTAAGGGCACTTTTGGCCCAACATGATGATCAAGGTAAATTACATGAAATATATTATCTTAGTCTCACTTTGGTGGCTTATGAACATAATTATATGCCTATTGAGAAGGCATGTTTAGATATGGTATTTACTACACAAAAATTATAACATTATATGCTAAAAATAAAACTATTATCATTGCAAAGGTGGACCCTCTCAAATTCTTGTTGTTCAAAGTATCTCTTCAAGGATGAATGGATAAGTGGGTTATGATCTTAAGTGAGTTTGACATTGAATATCAAAATTATAAAGTAATAAAGGGGTAGGTTATTTTTGATCAACTTGTATAAGCCCTTATCATAGATAATTGACCTTTGAAATGTGAATTTCTAGATGATTATATTATGAAAATAGAACAAGAATCATAAGAACCTAAACCAAGGAAGATACATTTTGATTTTTACTTTACATTACGTACATTTAGAGCTAACATATTACACCGTAAGGGGATCTAATTCCCAAAGCATTCCATATATAATTTCATTATATGAACAATATAGATGAGTATGAGGCACTAATTATAGGGATTTTCCTTGCCATATAGTGGGATATTCAAAGCTTGAAAGTCTATTGTGATTCCTAATTAATCATCAATCAGACCATTGATCAATATAAAACTAGAGATGACAAGCTTGTTATTTACAAGTAAATTATTGATATTCTCAAGGGTCATTTTAAATCTTTATAGTTTGAAAATTTTCCAAGAGTAAATAATAGATCAAATAATGTAATAGAAACAATTAGTTCCATGATACAGATTGATGGTAGAGCTAAAAAGTATAAGTTCCTAATTCAAAATCTTCTTCAACTTGCACATGTTATACCAGATTTAAAAAGGGTATACACCATTACTGGTCCTAATCCCCCACCTAGATTACCTTGGTTCTAAGACTTTTATAACTACTTCCATGATCATGTTTTCCCAACTATCTTATCCAATAGTCATTATAAATTATTCTATCACCATTTATAACATTATACCCTCATAAGAGACACACTTTATCATAAAGACTATGATGGAACACTTCTTCATTGCTTATCTTTAGGAAAATCCAAGTAAGTGCTAAGGGAAGTTCATGAAAGAATGTGTGGGGCCCACACTAACAATGTAGTTTTAGCAAAGAATCTCCTTAGAATAGGCTATTATTGGAAAAAAATGGAGACCAATGCTTGTAATTATGTAAGGAAGTGTATTCCTTGTCAGAAACATGGAAATTTTATATGCATACCTTATTTAACATGATAGCTGATCACAACACCATAGTCATTCTCCACATGGGGCCTCAATCTCATTAGGAAAATAAACCCGACAGCCTCAGATGGCCATAAGCATATCTTGACTACTACCAAATATTTTACTAAGTGGATTGAGGCCATTTCTCTCACTTATGTCACTAAGAATCAAATTTCCAAATTCATCCATTACCATATCATCTATCTAGATAGCATCCCCGCACACATTATATCCAATAATGGTGGATCATTTCTAAAAAAATATGTAAAATCTCTTTATGCATAATTCAAGATTAATCACAATAAATCAACTCCATATAACTTTAAAGGTAATAAATAAGCTGAGGCATTAAGAAAAACCATTGTAGCTATTTTGAATAAGATTGTTAGTGCCACTGGTCATAACTGGCACTTGCAAATATTTCTTACCCTCTAGGCTTACAAAACCAATCATTGGACCCTAATAGGAGCCACTCTATACTCCCTTGTCTATGGCACAAAATTTATTATCCAAATAAATATCAAGATGCCATCCTTGTGAGTCTCATTGAAGCATATTTAAGATGATGAGGACTACAAAGTCTCAAGGCTACAAGAACTAGAACTTTAGGATGGTAAGCATTTGGCTATGCTAGAAAACTTGTAGGCCTATCATAATAGATTACGTATAATATAAACAAACACATTATCTCTTAGGAGTTTGATATTGGTTATTTGGTCCTAAAAGAGAACCAAAAGAACACAAATGTTGAACATAATAAAAAGGTAAGTTTCAAACTAATTGGTTGGGACCATTTGTTATCATGACAAATTATGGATCAGGGGTATATCGACTAGCTAAACCAAATGGTGAAGAGATTAAAAATACCATGAACATTGTGCACCATAAGAGGTTCTATGCATGAACAAATTCAAATCATTATCTACAAGACCCATTTCTTGGGGTCAATTTGTGTTGATGTCTTTTATCCTATTAGTTTATACTACCCAAGATTGTTATCACATGATTCCTATTACAATCATGACTCTAGATAGTAAAATATTTTAAACCATTGGTACTTTGAACACATTTTATCCTAGCCTAGACCATCCTTTCTTAGACCATATTCCTTATACCATTCTCTTTGAAAACATCATTCTTTATTGGACCCTATAATTTAGACCATTCTCTTTGAGAACCACATTATTTGTTATGTCTTGGGCTTGTTTTAACCTAAACAACTTTATCCCTTGACCAATTATGATCTTTATTATGTCTCATCATCATTATGAACACCTTTGATGCCAATTCTACAAAGCAGTTTAGCTAGGATAGTATTTTTCAACTTCTTATATAGACAAGCAAATAAAAAACCTTTACATCTCAGGATCTTTGCCTGATACATGGTTCTTAAAATTTATTTCATAATGCACACTATTATATATTACATTTATTTCTCTTTGGTGAACATTGTTATCTTTTAAGGATCCTCACTCTCACTGATTTATGATCATATGCCATTATAGCTAGATTTAGCTATTATTAGAACTCTCAGTTAGTTCCTTGGTCCATTTTTTATATCCATGATTGTCATTATAGCTAAATTAGCTATTTAGCAGATCTTATACTCTTGGATGAGCATCTCCTTAACTAGTTGGTCCCCTTTGTACATAATTTATTCCAAAAACACCAAAAACATTAGAAAGTAATCCAAAAAGAAGAAAAAAATATTGTCTTATGATTTTATACATTCTTGTCCACATGATCTTACCATTTTTAAAGCATTTTATCCTACTAACTTTTCACTATGTAAGTTAGCTTGTTCCATGAACTTTCTATTTTACAAGATTATTTTCTCTCATCCTACCAAATTTCCATTCTACAAGACCTACCTCATTTGTCAAGTCTTAGATTTTCTTTTAAAACATTAATCATATGTTTTTGGTCATCAAATTTTTATTCTATCCCACTTCTTGGAAGAACTACACCTAGCTTGAATTTTATGTTAGAACATGCATCCATGGAACTATGTAGGAAATGCCCACTTTTCTTGTACATATAGAGTTAGCTCATCTAACCCTTTCCTTTTCTTATCTTCCCCCATTTATTATATCATTATTATTCTTTAATTAGGGAACAACTTTTGTGTCATTATTATTTGTTACATTGTGGTGGAAAGTAATGCATCTACCACATGTGCATGAATAATTGTCTTTAAACTACAATAAATTGGTGCTTGTTTGTGTGTGTTTATTTGAGTATTATTGGTTTTTCTTGGTGTTTTATTGTTTTTTATCACCTATTCATTTAACTTATTCCTATTGTCTCCTTTAGTTACTTCTTGTATCACTTTGGTCTTGTGTTTCCTTGTATGTTTTTCTTTGTCTCTTTTGTGTTTAAGAAAATCTTGATAATTTACATGGATCTTGATTATTTATATCTTGATCTCATGTTATTAAGTTGTTCTTAAACCTTTTTATTTATGTGATTGTTGCCAGTGTTTTGTTTTCTTGTTTGATTTTTGTTCTTTTGTGTTCAATAACATCTTGATGGTCCACATAGATCTTGATTATTTATATCTTGATCTCATGTTATTAAGGCATTCCTATTTTGTTTTTAAACATTCACATTCCTACTTTAATCTTGATTATTCATATCTTGATTTTAAGTTGGGTTCATTTATGTTTATCTTTTCTTTGTCTTTTATTTTTTGTTTAAATGTAAATAGTTGTAACTATGGTTTTGGTCATTATTCACCATTATCTTTAATTATAGGTATTCACATTTGAACTAGCTCCATTCACTTTAAATACCATGTTTTCATATTTTATTCATATTTATGATGCCTAATTTATTTTGCAATTGCAAGCACTTTATTCTCTAGATTCAAGTCTCAAACACCAACACAAATATAATGAATAGTCCTCAAGAACACCATGCATGAACTAGGATCAATAGGATGAACACCTAACTCAATGCTTAGAAATGCATCTCTTCACATACATCATTATTCTAATCAATCTTTGGTCAGTTTTAATTATTCCTCACTCTATTCTCTCCCTTTTTTGGGTTAACTACATTATCCTGAAGTTCATGTTGGATCATGCATGCATGCAACTATGTAGGTAGCATCTACTTGTCTTATACATCTGGAATTAGCTCAACCATATTCATTTTTATTTTCATATCTTTCACCACTTTGTGCATTCTCGTATGCCTAGTTTTTTGTCTTTTTTTCTAAGCCATTCCACCATCACATCTATGTTTGTGCATACTCACTCTAATGTATATTTTGGGTTATATTATTAAGCTAATTACTTGAAAATTTACCCATGTTGGGGCACCACATCAGAGGCTACCATAATAATAAAATCAGCCCTATAGGGGTAAACCATTATTTATTATTTATCAATGATAAAAATTATCCCTACTAGAGAACAATTATCTTATCATGATAAAATTTTCCCTATTGGGGAACTTATTATTATCTTTTTATGGGGACTACATCCTCCTTTTCCTCTAGTTCCATGTTTTCCACACCACTACCCATGATGGCACTATTTTAGTGTACAACTTGTCTCAGGATTGATCAATGTCATAAGTGTTCAACTTGTACTCTCAAATTGGGTGAATTCAAAGTGTGCCCCTTACATTTATGGATTGAATCCTTCCCATTCACTCCATATTTTGGGCCCCATTATACCTCTCATTATATTTTGATCATTTATGGTAACCACATGTGTAATCATTAGTTCATTTGGATGTGATTTATTCCATGGGTTAATATCTCATTATCCCTTTATTTTTGAGAGTCCATCCTTATCTTTCATCCTAGTATGGCCTCTTAAGGGGGCATCATGGGTCATTTCAAATTTATTATTCATAACTCTTTTCTTTGAAAAGATGTTGCTTCACCTGAATGTCTCACTATGCCTTCTCAAATAGGGGAGAAAGGTAGACATATAATTCCTAACACCTTTTGCATTGAAATTTGAAATCTTACATGAATTTCACTCAAATGCACATTTTAGGTCAAAATCACTAAAACACCATAAATAGTTCAAAATTATCATTTATAATTGTTGATTTAGGCCAAAGTATCCCTAAATGGGGAAATACATTTTATGTGATTCCTAACTTTGATCAATTCATTTCAAGTCAAAGTGATGATTTCACACTTGGGTACTCTAGTTTGCTCTTTTATACCAAATTTATTGCATAAGACATGTTCCTTTGTTATTTTTTGTTGGAAACATCTTAAATTGGATAATGGTTCTAATGTATCTAGCATCAACTTCTGATTCTTCTTGAGTCAAATTACAACCCAGTAGTATGACTTTTTGACCATTATGATTATTTGAGGGCTAATTTACAAAGAATTGCACAAATGTTGATTAAATATTTTTAAATATAATTAATTTAAATAAAGAGCTTAATTGGATTTTCTATGGAGGTTATTGAATATCTATTTTTGGAAATTTGTTTCTATTAATTGCATCACCTAAAGTCATCATTTCTTAGAAAGTCATCCCTAGGCCATAAATGCATAAAATATTTGAATAATGGCCTCCTATGCCTCATTAATGGGAATTCTTCCCAAATAATTATGAGGGTATTTATTTATTTTATCCTCCAAAATTGAATGGATTCTTGGCCATGCATCTTGATCTCAAGATGGATGGTCATAATTCATTCTTATCAATATCAAAAATCTATAAATAGAGAAGCCATAAACATCATTTTAAGCTTAAATTATGTATACTTATAATGATAAAATATCTCCATAATTAATTTGTGTTTTTATTATTGTGTTATTTTCATTTGGATAAGCTTCATTGATAGGCTAGATTAGAGATCCTTCTAGTTTGAGCCTAGGTTTTACAAAGTGTTTGTGAGACATTGGAGGAGTTTTTCCACCATTGTTGAAAAAGACAAGTATTTTTGATCAAGAAGAGAACATGCTTGGATTCACTCTTGGGTGATGGAATTTATTTGGGAAGGTACCTAGTATTTATTTCTTTCATTTTATTCTTCATTGTCATTAACAACCCCTACATGAATAGATTGACTTGATATGTTTAGTTTTTTTATGAATTTTTCTTTGTTTCATTGACTAATGCTTGAATAATCAAATATTTTAATCTAATATACACCCCTCATGTGGGAGGGATCCCCATTATTATGTCTATATGACATTATGGAACTACTATGCCTTTTAGTAGTCCATATTTGTGTTCACTTCCCCCTTGGGTGATTTCCATTTATGTGAAACGAAGGAGGAGGATCAAGAATTGGTATTGGAAGGTATACTTTGGAGTGTTTTAGTACTTGTCAATATTTTTGAGAAATTATTGTATAAAGTATTCTATATAATTGAAGTTTTTACCTTTGTGAATCATCCTATGGGTGATGTCCATAACTCCCATAGGTATCTATTTGGTAGACTTGGTCATATGCCAAAATCACTCGATGATGTACTTGATGAGAATGCACATAGGTTAATTTGGGATCTCATAAATTTGGATTCCTTGGTTATTTCACACATATAGGTCCCAAACTTCTTTAAAAATAGGTGGTATATTTATTTTATATGGTATTAACAAGTCTCTGTGCATATGCATGCACAATGCTTGGGCCATGGGTTGTGTATTAATGACGATCATATCATTAAAAACCAAATAGATTTATCTATCATTTTATCATCCAAGTAATACTTGAATAATTTCTCCCATGTTGCCAAAGGTTAGAATTCAGAGTAGGCACTCAATGTCTATGTTATGGAATCTATGGGGAATTATGATGGTGAAAGTTTTTGGAACATCAATATGGGCTAAATGGAAAATATTCTACTTAGCTTCATAAAAGTATTAAAATGGATCATAATCACTATATTTTGTCTACTAAATCACCATGCCAACAACCATGGCTTCATTTTATGCTTCAAAAAGGGGTTAGATTAGTAGTATGGTGTCTATAACTATGTGAGAATAAATTTGAATGTGTTTGAGTGCTATGTGTAATGGAACTAGTTAAAATCTTGATATTTTTATCTCTCAAAAGTATTCTAAGGATGAAATGCAAACATGGAGTTTGAAATTAGCTTTTATAGATTTTATGCCTCTTAGCTTCCATATCCAGGCCATGCCTAGCTATCCACTCATCTTGAATGCAATGGTAGATGTGGTGGATCCATTTTTTATCTAGCCATTAAAGTAGTTAGTTCTTGGTGCATGTGTGGAGTCATGTCATTATGCCCTTAGGTGTCTGTAAGAGGGGTAAAGACTATTGATGTTGACTAACCATTGATTTATTGAAGATCATGTCCATTAAACTTTGGATACTATATTTAATTTTATTGGATAAATATTATCTAATGGATATATTTTTGATGTGATGTTTTGTCTTTTTTCCCAAACTTAATATTTTTAAGTCACTCTTCTTTCACTTTTTTAATTGTACACATAGATATTATTATGCACATCTAGTGCACTCAATGTTTGATCTATGTACTTCACAAATGTCATTACTAAGAAAAACTACAAATAAATAAAATAGAAAAAAATGCACATAAAATACTTAAAAAATAGAAAAATACTAATCTATATGGTACTACTTAGCACCTACCTAGCTTGCAGAATAAGATTAATAGACTATTGGTGGTAGGGATTAAGCCTACAACCATTTATTCACCCTATAAATATGGTTCACTATAGATCCCTTAAACTACCATTCCTTTCTATGTTAAGTCATATATAATGTAAAACCCTTTCCATATTATTTGAAATTTACTTGGGAATGCTCTAAACTAACTATCATACAACAAAACTAGCTAATATTTGTGAAATTACTTGTGGTGTAGGTTATTATCACATCATGCTTTCTGATTTTGCTTATGTACTTACTATGTCCATGTTGCTCTTCATCTGAACTCATCCATATTATTTAGTTATAGGAATCGATTAGTAAGAGATTCTTACTCTCCTAAGCACATGACCATAGTAATGTGCAGGTTGGGTACTATATACTCCATTGGCATGACTGTTTCCAGACCATACACCAACTAAAATGGTGTAAATATTGTATCCCTTTTATAATTTGTGTGATATGCCTATAAGATCATAGAAATGTGATCTTTCCTATCATTCTGCTTGACATCACATATTTTTGTGAGCATTTTCTTGAGTACCTTATTTGAAGTTTCAAACTGGCCATTCAGTTGTAGATGATAGGTAGTTATTTTATTATTAGTGATCATAAACTCTTTAGTCAAGGCCTTGATGGTATTATTGAGTAAGTGCATTCCTATGTCACTAAATATTTTTATTAGAGATCTAAACTTGTTAATGATATTTTCATAAAAAAATTATTGCATCCTTTTCATCACAGCTAGGTGTGGTGGCAACTTCAACCCATTTAGTAAAATAATCTATCATAGTAATGATGTATCTAGTCTTTCTTCATTGCTTTAGGGTTTGATTGGTCCTAAAAAATATGCCATTATTTGAATGGTTTATTTTATATCAAGGGTTATAATGGTATCTCATCTTTCTGAATTGGTTTTCCCATATGTTGTAATACATCACAATGATGCACAACTCTATGTGCATCCTGGAAGAAATTCAACCACCATAGTTCACTTTTAAGAATCTTTCTAGCTATAACCTCTCCTATAAAATGTCCTCTTATGACTCCTTGATGAGTTTCCTCTAAAATTTGAGGGCATTCATGTTCAAGGATAACCCTACGTGGGACTTCATCCTTTCCCAAGTGATATATCAGTCTATTAATGATAGTATATGGTAGTGATCTAGTCATAAATTATTTTTTATCCCACTCCTAAAAGTGTTCAAGGAACATTCCTTTCTCAAGGAAGTTTACAATAGATTCAAAGTTTTCAAAAATCATAAAGACACGAAAGAGGTGTCCATTAGGTAAATCTTCTTGTAGTTCTTTTAGTTCTTCACCATTTATAATTTAGCTAAGGTGGTCAAGTCCCACATTCTCTCTACTTGGTTTTATATTTATGTAGAATTGAAATTCCTAAAATAACATCAACCAATAATATATTTGTCCTCCTAGCATTGGTTTATTGACTAAGTATCTCAGAGCTTGATGGTCTATGAAAACTTCAAATGGTGTTTCCAAAAGATAGTGCTAGAATTTTTAAAGTGAGAACATAATGGCCAACACTTCCTATTCTATGGTTGTGTAGTTTTTCTTTACATTAGATAATTTTTGGCTACTAAAATGGATGGGATGATCAAGTATACCATGTCTAGGATGTACAAGTACAACACCTATTATGATTCCCAAATCATCTACATGTACATTAAATGACTTATTCTAGTCTAGGAAAATAAGTATGGGTGTAGTGACCAACCACTATTTGACCTCAATGAAAGTTGCTTGACATTCATATGTCCATATAAACATAGCATTCTTGCATAGTAAGTATTTTAGTGGAGATGATATCAATACATAGTCTTTGATAAATTTTTGGTAGTATCTTTTATGTCTAAAAAAGGAACACACTTTAGTGGAACTAACAAGTGGTGGCATACTTAGGATTATTGTGGATTTAGCTTGATCCACCAAAATGTCATCACTATAAATATGTCTAATTAAAAAACTAAAAGGTGTAAAAAATAAGCATTTATTCAAATTTAAAGTGATGTACAAAGTTCAACATCATTCTAACATCAAACTTAGCATGGACAAATGTTGTTTGAATAGAGAGAAGACTACCCAATCATCTAAGAATATCTCTAAGAAATCATGGATGAAATCCATGAATGTTGTAACTAGTACATGAAAGAACACCATAGGTACATTATTTAGGCAAAATGACATGACTTTATATGTAAAAGAACCCCACTCTATTGTAAAATTTATTTTGGCTAAATTTTCCTTTGTAATCAAAATTTGATGGTATCCACTGAACCCATATGTAAAAGATTACACTTCATATTCTATGATAGACTTGAAAACTTCATCTATAAATGGAATGAGGAATGGATAATTTATGCATGCATTGATTACAATCTAATACTCCCCATGTACCTAGATTTATCTTATTTTCTTTGATTGTACTACCATTGGGCTCACCTAGTCAATTTTTTCTACTAGATATATTATCCCTACATCTTGCATTCTATCTAATTACACTTTTACTTTTACTTTTATATTAGGATTAAATTTATATGGTCTCTTTTTTATCAGACACATTCACTTTTTCAATTCAATGTGCAACTCACGAGGAGATGGGTTGACTCCTTAAACCTTTGAGAATTTGGTGGGGAAGATGTCTTGGTAGTCCCTCAGAAGTTGTAGGGATTTAAAAATTTTAGTCTTTGTCTAATAGTCACCTATACTTGCCAATTTTAGAACCTCCTCTATTCTGATATTAGTGACATGATTTTTTAGAGGTTGCTTATGTATATTGCATTTTCATTCATCCATAGATTCTTTGATCTTCCTTTTCCCTTATTTATCTAAGAATTAGATGCTGCACAACTTATCTTCTTCAATTAGCTCTATGTTGGTGTCCTTGAGTGGTTCTATAGGCCACTCAAGTCTAAATAAATCATTCAAATATAAATTAGTGCTAGAATTAAAATTTTCTTTATCTTCTGCCTTATCCTAGATTCAGTGACAAGGATGCATCGAAGTTTATTCTTTAGTCTTAGAATCTTTATACCTTTGAAGTGATGAATTAAGATTGATGACTAAAATTTTATACGTAGTTTTATATTTTTATACGTAGTTGATTCTATTTTGGTGCTCACATATTCTATGCACCCATGTCATAGAAAGTACTTGAGTTTTTGTAGTGCATTATGAAGTAAAGGATTTTAATCTTCAAAGATTTTTTTTTTATGAAGTCACTCTACACTTATGCCTAGTGCTTGGTTTCTCTCTTACGCTCCTGGTGCATGTAACATGTTGTGGGTAGTGGAGCCAATGTATAGTGGAAAATGTGAACCCAATACATGGGTACCACACATTCCTCATTCCAAACTTCAACACATTTATGTACATAAATCTTAAAGCACTCACCTTATTGAAAACTAGTTAGTGTAGATGAATTTTGGTAGCTAAAATATATTGATCATGAGTTCACAAACTTCACCCACTCAAGTTGATTGTATTGATGAGTTGCCCACCAAGTTGTAGAAACTCCCTTCAAGGCATTGTTCAGAGTGTTAACCCACTGAATGATAGTCAAAATATGAACTTGTAAGCATATAATCAAATCATTGATATCCTCCATTGTGTAGTATATAAAAATTTGTCATTCATGTGTAAATACCATCCTCATGGGTTATATTTCATGGTCATTACAAGCCCAGTTAAGGAGATGCATATTTGAATCACCACTGATAAAAGAAGTTGCTTTCTAGGGCATAGTTGGTTTGATGTAATCCTACATGTGATCATTAACTTGATACAAGATATGAAATTTTGAATGGGTTGGATATTTTATAGACATGGAGGTGTAGTAATCATTAATAAACTAATTTACAACCATCTATGGTTCTATTGGTTTCGGTCTCCATTGTTCTAATGTGGTCAATTGCTTGGTGATCAATGACTATAATTGAGGCTTGGCATGCTAGTACAATAAGTTGTATTGTGTTGTGTCTAGAGCATTTAGATTCTCCTTACTATTAACCTTCATACAAATAGTTTATTATGGAACATATGGAGAGTCCATTTCAGTAGGAATTATGTAAGGCTTGTGTACTCTATTGAGAGGAATGACCACAACCTTATCACCTTGATATGCCTTGAGCTAGTTGTGTACTTTATTGATAGTCATATAACCATCATATGCCAATTTTTTTCCTATCAATATAAGGCAGTGATTTACTATAGTTTTCATGTATATGACCTTAAAGTCTCCTTGTAGGGACAAATTTATGACTTTGATCTCAACATCCTCCAATCTGCCATAGGCTCAACTTTTCCATAGTCAGTCAAGCTTAGAGCTAATGGGTTGTAGCTAAGACTTGGTCATCCAATCACTTCCCATGTGGATCTAGGAATCATATTTACTATGATAATAAAATAAAAGATGACATTTGGCATCTTGTATCCCATAAACTCAATATCAATCCATATGTCAACTTCCCATGGTTTCTTTATCTTGACATACTAGACCAATTTTTTTATGTTTTGTTGGCCATGCTGCACACATTCCAAAATATTATATAATATATTAATGATGTTATCCAATATGTCTTAATTGTGTAGATTAATCAAAAGTTTTAGTAGATCTGTTAGTGCAGTGATAACTCTATCTTGTCATATGATGTACACAATTTGACCATACATTTGTGCATTGATTGTTATAACATCACCATTATTAATTTATTATTATTGAATGTTTTTCATAAAATACATAGATTTGTTCATAAGACTCTTTTTTATAGATGGATCTGGGTATTTTTCTTCTCTAACCTTTTTGATGCCCTACTCCTGAGGCATTTCAAGTGGAGGTAGTCCTTTTTCTTCATGTTATTTTCATGTCACAATGTTTAGAAAGTAATTTTATTTAGGTTATACACTTACCATGTTTACATTTTGGATAACTTTATCCTTCCTTTGCTTCTTTAGAATATGGAAATATTTTATATCATGTTTATTGGAGACTCTAAAATATGCATAATATGATTATCTCTATGAATTTATTGGGTAATTTCTTTGGACATGATTGTACTCTTTGCATAGATAACATTCTAGGGGAGGCTGTTGATAATTATTTCCTCTACCACTTTGGTATCCTCCTATATAACCACTTTAAACTCCTCATCTATTAGATTGATAACCCCCTTGGTATCTTCCTTATGGTTATGCAAAATTTTAATGTTGGTACTACTGATTCTTAGCTCCCATACTCAATTATTATTGCATAGTTGGAGGAGTCCAAGTCAATTATTTTAGATGTATTATGGGTGAACTAAAAGGTGATGCATACTATTATTGAGGGGATGGCGGTGTCCATCTTGGTGAAGAAGGGGTACATATAGCTAGGCCATGAGGTTGGTACTATGGTGTACTCAGAATGTACTATGGATCTATTTAGGTCACATAATTATTATCAACCTCTAAGCCTAAGATTATTTGATTCACTAAGGAGATTTGTTATGCTATAATGACAAACACATTTTTGGAGATACCATCTTTAAGTTCTTGCAAAGCTCTACAATTCTTCTCATCATGGTTAGTTGATTTGTAGACATTTCAATACTGATTCTAAGGATTTTTTATATATTCCTATAGCATATGGAATTATGTCATGGCATGTCCTACTACTTGGAAAAGTTCATAGAATTCTATCTTTGCTTTAGGATAATCATTTTGGTGGTGTCCTTCTTTTCCACACTTTATACACCATAGGTTTAATTTTGGTTTTTATTTCATGATACTACTCCATTCTTTTCATGAAAGATTGCAATGTGTTTTCAAATTTAGAATTAGTAGCAAGGGCTTCTCCATAATCTTTAATTTGTTCTACATGTAGTGCAATAGCTTTAGCATATACTTTTGTCTCATACTATGATTGCATAGTGGAAAACCTAATCTTGACTTGTATTAATTCAGCAAACCATGTTTCCTTATCTTTATCTATCAAAGTGAATTCTACTTTG
The DNA here is from genome assembly GCA_037957365.1 of Torreya grandis. Classification (NCBI taxonomy): domain Eukaryota; kingdom Viridiplantae; phylum Streptophyta; class Pinopsida; order Cupressales; family Taxaceae; genus Torreya; species Torreya grandis. The sequence continues at coordinate 8,881 of JARHVA010001680.1, read as the reverse complement.
TTCATTATGTCAAAAAATCTACAATCATAACACTTCTTCATAATTCTAATTAAGTGTGGTGACCTTTTTAAATGAGATAATTTAAAAAGGTCACCACACATATTTAAAAAGGTAGTAACACTTCTTCATAATTCTAATTATCTCATTTCCTACTTAACATGATATAAGTAGGAAATGAGATAATTTTTATTTTTCTCTTGTGAAAAAGCTTACATAATTAGCCATTCAAGAAATTATTACATTTTAAAAATATGTATCTAGACATATTTCACATAATTCTTATAGAATATATTCTAATAGGGTTGAGATATACCATGTTTCTCCTTTTGAGGATCACATGGTCCATCAACCTTCACATAAGGTGACCACTAGTAGAAGTCTTTCTACTAGTGCACCATCTCCTAGGATTAATATCTCTCACACTAATCCCACTAAGGAAATGTTGGTTAATTAGGTCCTTCATAAATATACACGTGGAGAAATTAAACCTACACAACAAATATTGGTACCTAAATAGATACATACATATTCCTAAGACATTTCTATAGATACTTTAAATTTAGTGATAGAAACAAAACTAAAAATTTCATTACCAGATGATCATTATAATTGATATTTCTTGTTTCTAACCACTTTTCATTTCATATGATGATTTCCTCATTGTTACAAAATTGAAAATTTCATTAAATTTAAATATCACATACCACTATGTCATTTACCATATCCAAACATACATTATAGAAAAAATAGAAGTAACATATACACAATGAATAAAGAACTAGAATTACAATTTCATGTAAATAATACAAAATACTAACCCACTAAAGGATAATGATAAAACTTCCTTATTATACTATATATCAAGATATCAAGCAATTTTAAACATGTTATTATTATTATTATTCCAAATATACCATATAGCATATAGAGATGGCTCCCACAAATACCTACTACTTGTATTTTCCCTTCATGACCACATAGTCCTATTATACATACATAGAGCACCACATATAATACAATGATAGATATTGTACCAATATAGGCTCCTCAACAATGTCACCTAGTTATTATATAGGTTCATAGTGGGGATATATATATGATCACCCTTTGAATGGGATAATAGGATAGTATTTCCTTTTCATATTCCAAAAATAACAACAAAATAAAAAACATTCAAAAATCCAAAACAACTTTTGGTACCTACATATTCTATAGGCTCCTTCACCTATATGTGTTAGTTTCATATTAATAGATGCTATATTAGTTACTTATACATACACATCTATGTGAACATTATTCATGAGTGTGATACAGGCATGCATAAATACATGATTTATTTTGATTTCAAATGTTTGGCCTTCCCTCTACTCATGTCGTATGGACATTGGGCACATACACCTCTATGATCATGATACTTATAGGTTATATTATTATATTATCACTCTACATTATCATGTTTGAGATCATACATTTACTTACACATTAATTTATAAATTATTATATCTTTGATATGGTACTTGATATGCTATACACTTCATTTTTGCTAACACATTTGATCTATGGGCTACTATAACATGTTTACGATGGTTGCTTATGATTTAATTTATGCACTTCCTTGAGTGCCTTTCCTTTCTATTGTCTTGATTATTCGATCATTTAAATATGATATTTTTTTGTCCCTCATATGTATGTGTTATTTCATGGATATTTGAATATTTTATACTTGATCTTGTGGAAATTTTATGAAATCATGTCCCTTAAATTGTGTAGAATTTTAACATACTCCTTATTTGTGATCTCCTAGGACCATTGTATATTGACTTTATTTTGAGTTCTATTGTGTGTGTGTTTTATTTACTAATTGATATTGTATTTTTACTATATATGTGTTTCCATGATCCTTATCATGTATCTTAGGCCTTCATGTGATCACATTATCCTATGTTTTTTAATGATACATTTACCTAGACATATTATAAAATATGCTCCATGGTTCCATTTACATATTATATAATTATCTTATCCTTTTGCTTTTAGTTAAATACATATTTTTATTCTTACCTCATCTCAAATGGGGTTAATATTAGTGGGACATGTTTCATAAACATGCTCTCCACATTTGTTCAATATTTGGCACTTATATCAGTTTTTGTATTTAGCGGAGGCATGTCATACAGGCATAGATTACACACATTAAATTTTCTCATATTTAGTGGGGCATGTCATATGGCCATCACTTCCACAAATTCATAGTTTTAAAATTTAATGGGGGAATGCTTTAAAATCATGTTATCCACACTTATTCAGTATTTAACACACCTATATTATAGTGGGGGAATGTTTCATAAACATGTCCTCCACATAGGAACTTGTAATAGGTTTTATATTTCTCTACATATAGTGGGGGCATGCTTTTGAAACATGTTTTCCGCACTTACATAGCTTCCAAATTGGTTAAAACATATAATTATATGATTTAGATTCATAGTTATGGTAAAATTATATACATTAGTACCATTGTTATACATTGTTTCAACATGATACATATATTATGTGCATATACTATGTAATGTGTGCCTAATATTAAAAAATTCAAATTAGTTTCATATTTCAAAACTCTTTAAGGGACTGTTACCATATCATATACTTTTACACATTGATACCTAGGATAGATTGTTATGAACTATATCGAGCCAAACTAATATAAATATTGGTTTGATTTTGGTATGGTTGAGATTATCAAATCAGTCAATATTACCAAATTTTTAGGTTAGAATTTATTTTATAATACAACTTCACTAGGTTATAAGTATCATTAGGTTGTATGGTTGAGCTAATCTCAATTTTTAGGTGGCAACTCAATTTTAATCCAAGGTTGGGTACATTTGCCTTCCAATATCTATCTCTCTATTTATCTCATTAAATATATGAACTTTCTATATTAATATATATTTCTCCCAGTCTTAGTTTCCTAGCATTATAATGATATATATTTTAAAATAAATGTACTAATAAGAAAAGGAGTTACATTGGTACATAGGTGTACTCCTAAACCTTGCTCTTTCAATTTAAATCCTTTCAGTAATTTAAATTTCATATTATATATACTAATTATATACTGTAACATTATCTTTTTTTCAGATTAGTCACCATCAAATAACTCATGTTTGGCTCATGAAAAGACAAGGTGTTATATACACACCTAGTACACATTCCTTTCTTTTAAATTAGAAATTTCATTACTATATTAAAGGGGGGAAACATTGACACTATTTTATAAATTATATATCACGTGAATCTTATACACCTAAAAAAATCATACCTTGGTTATTCCTATTAGTTTTAGACCTTTCTTAATTTCATAAGTCTCCATCTACTCTATATTGTGCCCCTTAGCCTATCTCTTGGTTTGACGAGTCTTATGTTGATGACTTAGGGATTATATATTTCCTAGAATGCTCAAAACCTACTTATCTTCCACATATAAAAGTTATGAGTTTGTACTTACTTTCTTGTTCCCCATATACTAGCATCTAAGATAAACACATGTCGATGTAAGTGTCCTACTTAGATGCAAGTATTTAGTGCCCTCAAGTCATATTATTTACAAATGAAACATATATTAATGGTCAACATAAGTGATTAAATACAACTTACTTCTCCAAAGGGATTGATATAAATAAAATATCAAACCTCATTCATTCTTCACCTAGGGAAAACCTATCACAAACCAAGTTAACTTATCAAAAAAATTATATAAAACATTCAATTAAGTAAATATTCCCTATTTTATCCTATTTCCATATTAGTCATAGGGACAACACATCTATAATTATGAAGTACTGAAGAAGAAGCCCAAGATCTATAGTTTCTAAGTTACAAGCTAGGTCATTGCTATACTTTCTAATCACATATTACATGATTCACATAGAATCCAACACACAATGGAGAAATACATTAGTATGAGTCCCTATTCAATGCATTTTATATGTAGGTAACACTCACTGATAGATGGGTCTTTAGGGAATTTCAATATTATGTGCCCACTAAACCATTTTCTCCCAAGGTCACTACGAAGATTGATAACTAAGGTTTTAAAATTTCATGAGGATAAATTGTCCATGACTTAGATCTGAATGCACTAGAGTGAAGGTGAAGACAAAACCATAAGCATCCAAGTGTTTGCATCCTTTTCTATTAAGTATTTCATTTAGGACACTTGAATTGGGTTCAAATAATAGTAATGCCACAATCATCCAAGGTGATGCTAATGTCTATAGATCTAGATGAATTTAATATAAAATTTAGTGATTGTTATTAAAACATATTATAGTCTACTTTTTTCCTATTATGGATCTATTATTGTGTCGACATCAAAACTAACTTAGTATATTACTTCTTTGCCATTTCCATATCTAGCATAGTTATACTTATTATTTTTATCCTATCTTAGTTTAATGAATTCAAGATATGTTTAATCTAGGTTTAGCATGTAATTGGCCTACTATATATATATTTTATCACCCTTGTACATTATTCTATCTCTATCCCTTTTAACTTAGATAAACCTAATCTAGATCATTTTAGGCTTAAAAAATGAGATTGGATAGATTATGTTTAATTATGGGTTGTAAAATGCATCCTTACACTAAATTGGGGGCATGATGAGCCTATAATAACCCTCTTCATCTATATAAGGTTTATTTTTTAAACATGTCTCTAATTCTTTGGCTAGGAAAAATCATAACCAAAGAAAACTACTAAGGGAAAACATAGTTGCATTGACACACAAGTTTACTCCTTCCTTAATATCTACTCTTTAAATGAATTTAAATTTTTCATTTTTTAGGTTATATGTATTAATTAAACCTATAATGTTATCTTAGTTTCAATACATACACATACAAAAAATTATATCAGATCTCAACACAAATAAAAGTGTGTTGTAAACACCACATTACACATTTATTTCCTTTAAACTAGGAATTTCAGCCTTATACATTACTATATTAGAGGGGCTGAAAATTTTGATACTCCATTATATATTTTACATGATAAACTAGTGTTATACACTTGACAATATCAATCTATGATATATAGTTTAATTATTGAATTTCTCACTTATGTAATGACTGTGATTACCATCTCATTTTGCCTAATTGCTTATCTTATGGTATGACTCTATTATTTTGATTATCTTGATCACTTGTATCCCACAATATGTTCTAGATAAATACATATCCTTCATTTTTAGTTAACAAGATTCATAAAATTCATATTCTCATAGACACTAATATTCAAACTTGCGCACAACATCAACACTATTGTTAGTACTTTACAAAAATTAAAATTTGAAAATATTTCAATATAAATGGGCTTGCCTATTTGTCTTAATTAACCCTCTATGAAATTATTTTCAAGAGGTGTTTTATAAATAAATTGAAAATACCATTACTTATAATCAAGTAATTTTCAAGCACACATCTAACACTTACCAAGAAAATTCACCTATCAAGCATTCAAAAGTACCATATTCTTCCCTATTTCAATATCACTAATAACATTAGTTTTATGACAAGTTTAAATCATTAAAAAATTATCCCATGAGAATTATTTATCAATTTTAAATATAGATCACTAGATTCACTCACATATTGCATATTGTACCCTTGTTTAAACATAAACCCACACAGGGGAGAACTACATATGTATGAGACACTATTTAAACTACTGGTGATGTAGGTAATATACATTGATAGAGGGGTCTTTGAGGTCTGCTTGAATTAACATAAGCCCACTAACCCTTGTTTTATATGGTGTCATGCCATAATTTAAGGATATATTATTAAAAAAAAGATTAATATTGAGATCCTATGTGCATGATCCAAATAGAGAATACAAAGGGTGATAGTGAACCCTAATAGTCATAGTTTCAATTTATAAGAAAATATTCAATATTTTAGATACACACACACACACACACACATAGAGAGAGAGAGAGAGAGAGAGAGAGAGAGAGAGAGAGAGAGAGAGAGAGAGAGAGAGAGAGAGAGAGAGAGAGAGAGAGAGAGAGAGAGAGAGAGAGAGAGAGAGAGAGAGATTACTCCTATAGGTTTCTTTGTCTACATATTTGTACTAAAATAATGCCTAAAAGATTAAACATATAGTTTTATTTTATTAACTTGTGTCTCATAGGATCAAGGGTGGGAATTAGATAAACACATTATCTTATTTACATACATGAGTGTTGAGTGTCAAAATCTATACCTATTGTAAAAGGAAGGACAAGGACTGATTGAGATAGTACCCTTCACCAAAAAAATATTTGATGTCCTAAGCTCATGTGTTAATAGGTACTAATTTGAATTTAAGAACTCTATATATACATAATCACATTAATACATTTAATGTAAGTTATAAATGACACATTTTTATATATAATGGTTAAAATTACTATATATATATATATATATATATATATATATATATATATATTACTCCTATTGGTTTCTTTGTCTACATATTTTATCAAAATAATGCCTAAGAGATTAAACATATATTTTTATTTTATGAAGTTTTATCTCATTGGATCAAGGGTGGGAACTAGATAAACATAATTTCTTGTTGACATGCATGAGTGTTTAGTGTCAAAATATATGCCTATTGTAAAGGGAAGGACAACGATTAATTGAGATAATACCCTTTACCATTTTTTTTTTTTTATGTTCTCTAATTATGGACTTCAGCTACATGAAAGGAGATATCATTTGACATCTATGCGCATCATTATATTTATTAGAGAGGGGTTTAAGATTATCTATCATTTATTTAGGAATTAAAAAATGTTTCATGATATAAGGATCTACATAGATATATTTTAACAAGTTTATAAATATCAATAGGAGTACTACTTCTAGGACACCTAATTTCTAGTCTTGCCCTTATTATGCCATATGAAATTGGTGGATGTATCATATCAATGTTAAATTTTTAGAATTTATTCTACATTTTTTCAAAGACACCTTTTTCATTTTTAGGCTCTATTAGAATTCATGTGAGTCAAAATCATGTATTTATATAGTTTATTTATATTATTAATTCCCATTTCAAGGTACTTTCATCCATCTAACACTTTTTATTAACACTTAGGTAGATATTTCATTACTTTATTTCCTATATTTACTATATTTATATCATATTTATCTATTTTACATAATTTTATGTGGTTGGTGTAGTGTTTTTAACACTTATGAAGCCTCATCATATAAAATATGTATATCCTTACCTTTCTAAAACCAACTCAAATAAAATGGTTTATGATATGTTTTAGGCATGAGGCCTAGGTGTTAAGTTTTACCTAGTGTGTAATGGTTTTATTTTAGATCCCATTGTCAATAATGACATGAAGATCATGGCCCTTCACCCAAAACTTAGTTTGGAAATGATGTTGGTTCTAAGATAAGTGGCATATAGATAATTATCATCTACTTCCATGGGACTTGACGTAGAATACAAAATTAAAATATTATTAAGAATGGATTAAAAAATAAATGTGTGATATTTTAAGATGTATATTGAACCATTTATAACATTGGTTATTCATACCTTTGTATAGTTTATAATATGTTTAATTTTTATGATGTTTCAAGGCCTTAATAAGTTTCTCTCATCTATGTAAAATATTCTACTTATACACAATAGGGTTAGATGGTGAATTGTATGTAGGATATATTTCATACATGATGATGGATGGATAAGATAAATTTTGATTCATATTTATCACCTTATATTCTTGATAAAGTTTTAACACATATTCATTGTGTGGTCATGGAACTCATTTTTATACTCTTTAACTAATTCTTATATTGATGCAACTACCATGAGCTTGTTGTATTCATCCTCATAGTGCATGAGGGGCAAATAATCATCCTTCATGGAGTCAAAAAGTAATATAAAATATCAACAAAATCATATTATTATTCACACTAAAGGTTTCCCACTAGTGAGGTAATAAAATGGACATATTTAACATCACAAAGGTGATCTTACCCAAGTTAGTGAAATTATTGTTTGATAAATATACCTCAAGTTTTCAAATCTATCCATCTATTATTGTGTTGTTTATTTTACATTTATAAAATAATAGATGCACAAGGAATATAAATAGTGTCTTGTAAGTAAGTATATACCTTTAATTTATATATTTCATATTATGGTATATCACATTTATCCTTGAGGGCATTCTAAATAATATTTTTAAATGTTTAAGGATACCTAAATAATTGTTTTATGGGTTTTATCCATCTATATCTTTCTATGAAATTTTTATGGATAATGTGAAATAAAATAAAGTCATAATTATTATTTCTCACATTTTTCTCATCTATTTAAAATAATATGAGAGATGTTTATTTGATACCAATGATCCACACCATAGGGTACAATATATTGGTGAAATGGATAAACTATGTTTTGAATAACACTACAAATTATATATTATGTAGAAGAAAATAAAAATAAAGAAAATAACACTTATGAATGTGTTTCAACTTGTTTTTAATGACACACATGAATTTTTAAGTAGTATAATCCTAAGAATATAGGTTATCCCACATCACCCAGAAAACAAATTTATGTATTTTGAGGAATAATCCAACTTATCTAGTGTGTGAGTGCATGCACATAAAAATATTTAACCTTCAAGATGACACAAGATTACACTTACATAGGAGTATTATTCAATAATAGTTGCATAGAGTTTGAAAATATAGGGGTTAAATTTTTTTCTAAGGTAGTGTGGAAGGGAAACCTTATGCAATGATAAAAAGGAGTGGTAAAGGATAAAACATGGAATAGTTAGAACTTACACACAAGATCATGT